>JAPYZB010000610.1:0-44552 GCA_030522745.1 Eupelmus kiefferi | reverse complement strand
AATCTCGAATGGGGGGTTGGCGAGCGGAGCGAGCAGGGGGGCGTAGCCCCACTAGTATATATATATATATATATATATATATATATATATATATATATATATATATTAGTTTTTAAGTATAATGAAAAAATAATATCAACGACTATTTAGAATATTTCATTATGCTTCAAATTTTTATAAGTTACACATAATTATAATTTAATTTAATAATTATTTATTAATTTAAAAGACAGCTACATTTGGATTTATGTATGACTTGCCGAGAATTAAACGATACTTTTAGCATACCTTTAACTATGCGAATGGGAGGAACATTCTTTCTTTTAACAGGATTCTTTTATTGCTTATTTCTTTTGTACCTTGAAAAGAAAATGCCATTCGGTAATAAAATAAATCACATGGAACAGCTTTCAAGTTGGATTATATTTAGTACTATCATAATGATTTATACAATCCGTACTTGTGGTATTGTTTCAATGGAGGTAAATATATACCTTAGTCTTAAACAAATTAATTATTGTTTTTATTTTTTCTTCAATAAATATAATTTCAGGCACAAAAAACAAGCCAGATAGCACATGAAGTTCAGGTACCTGATTCTGAAATCAAAATAATTAATGAGGTAGGCTTAAATGAGCACAAATCTAATTTTAAACAGTGAAATTATTCCAACAATTTAAATACAATCAATATTTTTTAGATTAATCAACTATCTCTCCAAATATTACAACATCCGTTGACATTTACTGCTTCTGGTTTATTCAATCTGGATTTTGATTTCATACGAGGAGTTAATTCACTTTTTATCTTTTTCTTACTTATATTTTAATAACTCTACCGTACGAAGTAAAAGACCCATAACAGCATTTGTTTTATAAAATATGAAAGGATGGGAAAAATTTCTTTGTAAACAGTATATATTGTACTAGAAGCTAAAGCCTCCCGTTTTTCGAAAAAGTTTCATTGACTTTGTTAAAAAAAGTTATAGACAGAAAAATATCAATATCAAAATCCGAACTTATCGACATTACCGACGTTATAAAGTGAAATTTTTGGAAAACCGAGAGGCTTCAACTTCTAATAAAACATATAATGTTTATAAAAAATTTTTTTTAACTGGTTTAATGAATGTTTACAACCTAATTTTTGGATTCCCGTATAATTTTCTATGCAGATTTCTACCCCACCCTTTTACATCCCATTAACGTTGTTCTTTTACTTGTAGGGAAATTCAAACCAAGTTTAAACTTTTGTTTATCAAAATTTATATGTTCTAATAGTTATTTTCGATACAAGTGCGAGAAAGTGATTTTAACCTCGTGTAGACTTTTGCGCCCGAGCGGAGTGAGGGTGAAAAGGTCATACGAGGTTGAAATTACTTTCTCTCTCGAGTATCGAATACAATTTTTTCATACGACGTGCGTAAAGCTCGTTATAGCGCATGTGGTTTTTTTTCGAGCGTGTGCGAACACGAATTTCGCGCATAGCGTGCGAAAAAGAATATTTTTTTTAACGGAATGCCCGAAACTTGCCTTCTCGTGCTTGTTTTACATGCGTGAAGTAGCTGTTTTTCGCATGACGTGCGCGAAATTCACGCATGCACAAATTTATATTCTTCGCGCACGCGAAATAATAGAAGCGTGGACTTCTCAGTCCCCATCTTGTCGTGCTCAAGAACTGTGAAGTTTGTCGCCCGATTCATTTTATTTTTTTTTCGGTCGCCGTGCGCAAAGTTCGTTTTCGCGTACGCTCGAAAAAAACCGCGTGCGCGAAAACGAGATTTACGCACGTCGTATGAAAATAGTACAGTATTCGATACTCGAGAGAGAATAGTACATCATGCACCTAGGGAGAAAAAGTAAAGAATGTCTCAGACTGCGTGTAATTGTCACCCGAGCCGAAGGCTGAGCACGCAGTCTGAGGCTTTCTTTACTTACTACCATGGTCCATACTTCGGCTCGTGCTAGCTCACCTTGACTCGTACTGCAAATTCCACACTCGGTCTAAAAAAGCTCACTTTTAGCCCTTGGTACATAATATACTATTCTCGCACTTGTATCGAAAATAACTAACTTTTAACTTCAGCGAGTTTCGCGTACTCCGTTAAAAAAATAGAGTTTGATATACGTGAGTGAAGCAAGTGATCGTTGCACGGATGTTTTTGTCGCCTACACTCATATCAATTTAATTTTTATAAAATTTTTATAAAATTTAAATATACATAGTATAATATATAATATATCTTAAAAATAAAAAAAAATTTTTTTTGCTGATTATTATAGCATGATAATATATACATACAATATTTATAATTTCAAAATTATTTTCACAATAATTGTGCGACTTATAAAAACTAAAAATTATATTTCTATTTAATGGAATATTGTTCATAAAATACAAAAACTATTTTTGATAAATATAAAATATTATTCAATTGTAAAATAAATAATTTTTAAAGACAGAATATAAAGGACTTCAAAATGAACCAATATATTGAAATGAAATAATTATATCACTCTAATAATTGCGTTCATACAAAGCTTCACAAATGAGTGTACATACAGGTTTAACATCTGTATACTTTATTTTATTAATTAGAAATTATTTTACGTGTTTCAGCTGTTTTATAACTAATATAAATAATATAAAAGTTATAAATAACATAAAGATGCTAGTAAAAAAATTTCTACCTTAAACTGCATTCTTTAAGAAATCTTTAAATTTTGATTTACAAAAATATACATTCATATATATTTAAGCCACTAATATAGTTAATTTTTTTTTATTAGTTTCTGGGAGCAGTCATAACATATTTAATGATACTCATACAAAATAGGCCTGACTTATCATCTACGAAAGCCGTTACAACTTCAGCCGTATTTGATAATATTACAACACCTTCACCCGTTTATTAAAGCAATAAAAAAAAGTTTTATAGAATTGTATAATTTTATTCGTTGTGAACTTAAGTTGTGTGAAATAAATAATTAAAGTAAAATAATTTTGTTTGGTAAATCGAAATTAAATGAAATTATTTTTTAGTTATTATTAATTATAAAACTTTTGTCAGAATTTTTCAGTGGATAAATACAACTTCAACTAGATAATACATATTTTTAACTTTTCTTTGGTATATTTAAAAAGCAACCTTAGAGCAATCTTTTGGCATCTCATATATAATATTGAGTATTTTTTTATGACAAGTATGCGCAGCGATCTTTTGGGCACCCTAGCCTTTTTTACGTTAGGTTTACGATTTCAACCTTACTTTTTTTAAAAAAATTTTATTTGACCTGAATTACATAAAGATTTTTATTTCTAATTCTTATTAATACATTTACATTCATTTCTGAGTAACATTTATCACGATTTAGTGTATAGATTTTTATATAATGTAAGGATTTTGCTACCTAGCAAATGACTTTGTAATTTTCTTCATCTCGGATGCTTTAGCTTTTCATCTAAGAATATGTATAGATATACTGCACATGTTATTCGTTTCATCTAATCAAATATAGGTATATATGAGCAGGAGCGCTTCGCTGGCATAAATAAAGGACTGGGTTACATTCTGCCTAAAATTGTAAATTTTTAAATCTGCGATAAATTTACGCAACATTATCTAATATATTATCTTATATATAATTATTTTTTTGTATTGGTAAACACTATTTTCACATTTTTTAATATGAATTATAAATATATATATATATATTTTTTTTTTATTCAAATACACGGGAAGTTATCCCTTTTACAAATATATTATATAAAAATTCAAAAGCAAAGTTAGTACCATGAAAGTATACGTTATTTCGCAAAATTACTGAATGACATAGTACTAACATAATTAATATTATCTGAATCAATATAAAATTGATTCCAAGTTCTACGTAATATTTAAATAATATATTTTCATTTTACAATGGTTCTCTTATTTAATTCATTTCTTAAATAGTTAAAATCGATTATTAACATTTTAGAAACTGCAGTAAAAGTGAAAATTTATAAAAATTTGTTTACATTTTTAAAATATCATCCATATTGGCGCACCTGAAAGAATGAATTAAAAAATGAAATATATAATAAACAACTGTAATTAAAAATCTTTCTA
The DNA here is from genome assembly GCA_030522745.1 of Eupelmus kiefferi. NCBI lineage: Eukaryota > Metazoa > Arthropoda > Insecta > Hymenoptera > Eupelmidae > Eupelmus > Eupelmus kiefferi. Next base: position 40,441 of record JAPYZB010000610.1, on the reverse strand, counting down.
TTTATATGGAATAATAAAACTATTATTCTTAAATACACTTTCAATATTTAAATAAATGTTATTGGAAATCTAGATAATAATAAATACATATACACATATTATATTCACATTCTTTAACATCAATTATTTACAAATCAATATTAAAATTATTAACTATGGCTAGCGATATCATTCATTATTAGCATTTAATGTTCGTAGTAAACAGAAGTACGACACCGAAGTTTTAACAATCTGCAAAAATTAAAAAAATTAGATTTATTTATAAACTTTAATAAAATTTAATTTCTATGAGGTCTAAATTTATTATAAATAATTATAAAGGTTTACTCTGATAAACATATCTAATCGTATAAACATACAGCCCTTAGCAACAAGAATGAATGGCTTCTGTGTTAAAACGATTAGAATATCATTCTTGAAGTTAGTGTTACACGAATCTGGCCAATAAGAGTTGTACATTGCATTTAAACACGCTTTACTCTGTTAAAATTAATGTCCAAATTATAAACTTTTTCTTATAGTTTTTTTATTATTTAATAATCTACACTAACCTCCTCAGTTACAAGATTACCATACCAAGCATACATAAAAACTTGCAAAAACTTTGGTGTAAGATAACCAAATGAACGACCCATATGCATAAAACTTCCAGTATGTTTAGCTGACTTTAAATAAATTTCAGAAATAAAAGATTAATAATAAATAATTTAAATAGTATATCATTTATAAATTATTTTAAAAAAGTTTATTTGATTAAACATTTTTTCAACTCTCATACAATTAGTCGAAGTAATAATAATACTCTTAATTATAAAAGTATATCTTTTTATACACCATTTTCACAGAGGATGATATGTAATCATGATATACTTCAGTTGGAACATAAAAAAATAATCAACTCGAATTTTTTCTTTTTTTAATTTAACACTTATTAACAAAGATATAACAAGTTGAAATTTTACTGAACCATAACGGTCATAACGGTATAGTATCTCTACATATGGTGAACTTGTGATGTCATTGCAGTATGATGGTTATATCTATCTATATTTACCTCCCAAATGGTAGATCTTCGTTAATAAACATAAAATTTAAAAAAAAATGTGCCGATTAATTTTTGACATTCTACCTGACGATTCTAATGAAATTTTTTATCCAAATACCCAATTGCAAACTTATATCATAGTTTAATGAGTTAAGTATATCGATCAACATAAATTATCCAATAAATTCATGTGCTTTATTGCAGAATATACAATTATGCTAATTAATTAATTTACGTTATTCACAACTTTACATATAGTAATACAAAAATTCATACCTCAGTGACTTGAAAAATGAGAGCGCATAATACCAGGGATCCTGATACAGCAAGCCAAAACGAAATAAGTTCTACAAGACTGACTAGTCTGTTTTTGGCTTGCATCAGTAAATGATGCCTTATAATACAATCTCTTAGTTCATTCTTATATTTGCGAGAAACACGCAAGTTCTTAAATTTTTTAGCAAGTACACGTAGCTCACCGCATAATTGAAAAGCGTACAATCCAAAAAAGCAATCAGCTCCTATGGTCACTGTCCATAAAGTCCAGCAGGCCACAACTTCTATGTAATACAAAATCCAGTATACAAGTCCTCCAAGTTTATAAGTGAAAGGGTATACCGCCGGGTATACATGAAGATGTTTACCATACCTAAAAAGAGCGAGTACTGGATTGATGGCAAACATAGTGAGCGTTACGCCAGCTGACATAGAATGTAGAAACAAAAAATTGGTGAAGACTCCAAGGCGTCTTAAAAGAAGCGGTCTATTTTCTTCATTTTTTAAGTCATCTGAGAATTTCACGCTGAGAACGTCATTGAAGAAAACGAGATCATCTTGATGCAGTAGAAAAACACAGAGCTTCGATAAAATTATATATTTAATTAAAATTCATTTGATGATAACTCAAAAACATTGTCACAAGCTTAATAAATTTTATTGAAAATTATTTTTATTTATACATTCACTTAAATAATTGATTAACGAAACACTTGTTTTAACATATATACATAGATTCAATTTGCAATTGTAATATCGTAACAGTTACAGAACGCACCCTTTACCCTCAGATCACTCGTCATTGATCATTCACACTATGACCTAAAGTGAACAATGTGCTGGTTCTGAGGTAGACATTCGCATATTAAATAGTGCGATCGGTAACGTGCGGTTGTTTTTTAATTTGATGTCAATAGTGAAACAGGTATCAGTCCGGTGAACTTCATATGCAATGGCAACAACTTCCATGTTTGAAACGAGAATCATGGGACTTTTAGGGACGGTACGGAGTTCACTTAATTACTATTAATGACATCAATGCAAATTAAAACTTAGAGCAATGATCCATTTAAACTTGAAATCATCCAAGCCAGATTTTAAAAGAGAAAAATAAATTTATCGCTTTTAATGTTTCCAATGTTAAAATTGCTAATTTCTTTTGTCTTAGAAATGGATATATTATTGGACCCTCGCATAAATTTCTCTATATTAGTACTACTATTGATATTAATTTATTATTATTTCCTTGGATAAAATTTTATTTTTAAGGGGTTTCAGTTTTTGATGCATAAGATTTATTTTCTTTCTAGAATTGTGGCTTAATAATTATTGTATAGTGGAAGAATAAGAAACAAAGTATTTCTATCTGTGATATTTGACTTTTTATTCACACCGATTTGTTTCTGATATATTGTGAAACGTCCGATTCTAGATCAATCAGTCTTTTCTGCAGTTGTCATTTATGTTGCACTTGTTCATATGCAGTCTGTCATGTCTATGCGTATGTCATGGTCATTTTCCTTAAATGTTGAGATCTCCATTCTCACTTTGCTTACAGAGGTAACTATTCAATGTTGCATATTTGGTAGCGCGTAAAATTTTTTTTATAGTTTATTTAATAACTAATTTAATAACTATTTTCTATTTCACAAAATTTAGACTTCTTTTCCTCTTGACAACTGTTGTATACGTAATTCACTTTAATTGACTTTTTTAAGTTTAATTTCTTTCCAAAAGTTTGCTTTTTTGGAAAAATTTTGTACTCTTAATTGTAAGATATTGCCTCTATGCAATATTTCAATCTAAAATTTTTTAAAGATCTTCCTTTTTACGTAATTCAACTTTTCTTTCATTTTTTTAAAATGTAAAAACCTTAGAATTCTCAAATTTTACAATTTACCTCATTATTATAGATTCATACATAAATACATACAAGATCACATCAAGCTATTTACTAATTACAAAAAATTAAAATTACATGCAACCAATCAAAAATGATAAATGTCTATAAATTTCTTAGTATTTAAATATCGCAGAAATGGCAGTATCAGCTATACATATAATAATTTTGTTATATGAAGAGTGATTAATAATAAAGTGATTAATAAACTTTTGTCAGTGTGATTTTTACAATAAATAGATATCAATTTTTTGGTTATCAGATTAAAAATGTTTATTTACCTTCATTAAAACCGAAGCATAACTAACTGATTGTCCCATTCCCCTAGTAAGTAGCGTAACGTTAGTAATGTTTTGGAAGCAAAAATTTGTGACTACAATCATTGTTACAAAGGCACAGAAAATACTTTGGAAAAACAGGATTTTCTTGAAAAGTAAATGGGAGTATGGCCAAAGACCACATGCTCTGAGATACCATTTAACATTGTTCAAATAATCGTCATATTTACGTAGCTTAACATCCATCGTTTCGATGATCTTTACTCAAAGAAGTATAATTTGCGACTGCATCGTACGTAACTAGAATATCGATTGATCAGGGCTTATTAGAGATGTAAGTACCGCTGGTAATGAAAACATCGTGCAACAACAAGCACGCCAACAAGCACTAGGGGAGAGGGAATAATGATATTCAGTTGAACGAGGGATGTAATAGAGTTAAGTACTCTTAAGTGCTTCAGTTTAGAATAATGATATTATGTATAATTTAACTTTGTAGATAATTTAATAATCTCTTTCAATGCCATCATAATAACAAATAAAACTACATCTTGCTAAGTATTTCATAGTTTAGACAGTGGCAGTTTAAAAATTACTATAAAAAAATATAAAACAAGAGAATATTTTTTAGAAAATATTACTTTCGTAATAAGACCGTCACGTACTGACTGTAAAGTTTTTGAGAAAATGCTTTAGGATGGAGAAAAATGAGTAAGTATGTGAAGTGTGTATATAAATTGACGTTTGCAATTTCATTTTTAAATTTACTTAAGGAGGTTTAATAACAAAAATGTAACCTTTAAATAGCCAAGATATTTTTTAAAAAACTTCAATAGAAGCATACATGTAAATATTAAAATTTATAACATTTTCAAAAAATGTAATAAACTTATTAAAAACTAATGTAACCCCTTATAGGTCACTGATTCTATTCCTTCGCCGGCATCAATCAACTGATGAATGTTTGAAATCACTCTTTGTAAAAATTCAGATGCTCTGACGGATGTAATTTCTATTAGAAAAGTACTTTATTTTTTTTCATATTCTTTGTTGCTGTTATGGATGAAGTCGAAGATGATAAAATTATTTATCTAAAAGTATTAAAATTGTTCAATATATCGAATGCAAAAAAAAAATAAATATAATAAATTAATATTCGAAGAATAGCTTAAAAGAAACTAAATCGAATAATATTAGGCTAAAAGTTTGAAAAAAAGGAATCTCACCCGACGCTCGCTCGCGTAATGGTATATATATAAAAAATGTTACATCGGCGGAGTTACTCTTTTAAAACGACAAGAATTTGTTTTTTTTTAATCTCAAGAAAAAGAACCTTGGCATTACACAGAACCTGCTTCACAAGATGGCGATCACGATGCATCATTGGTCTACAATAGATCATTGTAAGGTTGCCCTATTTGCGAGTAAGGTTGTCTGGATCAACAAGTAAGTGGGTTTAAAGTAAAAGAAAAATATAATCAAGGTATAAAACACGTATCGTAAAATAATATTTTGCGGATCGCATGCTGAAAAGAAATGAAAGCCTGTATAGACGTTTGTGTCGGAGCGAAGCGGCGGCGAAAAGTTCAAACCTTCCAATGCGAGTATCGAACAAAATTTTTTGACACTGTGCGCAAAACTCGATTTTCCGCACGCGCGAACAAAAAGGCATATGCTGAATCTCGCTTTGTGCACATTGTATCAAAAAGTAAGGTTCGATATATGAGCCTGAAAGAGATTTCAACCTCCCGTGGGCTTTTCATCCTTCCTTCGCTCGCAAACGTCCCCGCGGGGCTAAAATCACTTTCTCGCGCAAGCGTGCACAAAGTTAGTTCATAACTTTATTTGTTAATCCAAAAATATTTGATATAATAAGTTGTTACTTTTTAATGCTATGTGGTTTAAAAACACAAAAAAAGATGAAACATTATTACTGATAAAAAAATCTTAAACATTCATGATTAACAAGTTAAAAACATAATAGAAATAATAATTACAATAAGTTTAACATTAAACTAAAACTGTTCCTAAGGAAACACGTTGAACTATATATTATATCAAAAGTCATTATTTTCTCATTTGACTACCAAAGGTTTTCCTCCTCCTCTCTCTCTCTCTCTCTCTCTCTCTCTCTCTAAAATTTGAATCATAGCTCTATTTAATTGTTATATTATACATTTTACATCGGTGCCTTGCTAAGAGTCAGCATGTAACAAATGACCAAAACGTCGGTTAAATGAATAAAAAAATTAATCAAAAAAATTGGATTGATCGTGTGACCATTCATTTCAACATTATAAGAAAAGCAATAATATTATTTTAAGTAACATTTCATTATACTATTTTAAAAAACGTTCTTAGTAAAACGTTCTTCATGAAATCGTGAATTCTGCGTAATTACAGTGAACATCTATAGAATATCTATTTTTCTTCTAGCAATACAGTGCATATGACATCTATAGAATCTATACTTCTTTTAGCAACACAGGGTATATGATATGGGTAGAGAAAAATTAAATATAATTACTAGAGGGTGGAAGATTCAAGGAAAAAATTGTACACGTAACTGGTGATTATGAAGTTTTTCTATTTATTGTTAGACTATATGTGACTGAAAATAACTTCGATATAGTTGAGAAGTTTTTAAATGAAAAGAATTATAAGTTCTTATATATAAGTTAAGATATAAGTTCTTAAATGAAATTTTAATAAAAACAATAAAAATTTTTTTTTGTCCAAGGACAAACCAGGTATGATGTTTCTAGTAAGTCTTTCAGACCGTTGCTCTACTGCGGTCTCACACTGCATCATTCAGTGAAGCTACTCTTAAGGATCTAATGAGGATCGAGGCTTAAGCTGCACATAGTCGAATTGGAATTTTCGATTTTCTTCTTGAATGAAATGAGCTGTTTAGTGTCGTTTTCTTCACGGTAAATAAGATAAAGGATTCTTGGTGACTAAATTAGGAGTTTAAAGTGAGATTTGTAATTTTAAAGCAAATTCTTATAAATGTATAAACAGTATGATCGTAAATATTAGTGATTTAATGTCAAAATTTTTTTAATAGTACATTATGCACCAAGGGAATAAAGGCAAGGATTATCCCCGCGGGCGAGTTTACTGCACGAGCGAACGAGGATCATTGGAATAAATTCGGACTATAATAAGGAGTTCGATTTATCATTTTGATCAAGCTATTGTATGAACGTTACTGTGTACAATATGAATCAGTGCATGCAAAAGATGCCCAAAGTCCACTTAAATAAATTTTGTAAAAATGAAAAAAGCTGAATTACTTCTGTTACGCTAAGTAAATGGTCTTGTAATTTACCACAGATATAGTTAGTAATTAGATGAAATTAGATTTTTGAAATTGGGTTTTCGCTGTTTTCTATGCAGATTATAATGTAGCATCATTTTCTATGCATAAATCTGATCTTATCTCAATTTTACCGAAAAGTGGACTTGGGGCCCTTTTTGCATGCACCGATTCATATTCCAACAGCCGTAAACCCTACTTTAAGTTCTACTTTATTTCTATTCTTCTAAGAACAGTAGAGTAATTGATTATTTTAATGAAATACAACAAATATTTAACAGTTTCTGTTAATTTAAAGACAACTCCATTTTCAACTTTACAGCTTTATGTTTCTGATATTATTAGAATAAAATAATTTTAAGCTGAATAAATAGATTTTGATTCTAAAATAAAGAAATAGAAGCTTTTTTTCACTGAATTTTCGTCTTTTTATACTTGAATAGATTTTTCAAAATTGGATTATTAACTATTTAAGCATAGAAGCTATTTCTTTTTTAATCAATTTGTCTTGTAATATTTATAGTGCTAACAATCTTACAATTGTTCAATTTATTAGTACATAAAATTATTATAGAGTGTTTACACATTGATGAAGTAGTATAACATTGACTTTTGATTTATCGGCATTAGCATTATTGGTAATACTTAATTGTTGATACATATTTTCAAACTTTTCAGGGTTGACGCACAAAGACAATGTTACTGTTGAATCAATATTGTACTGCTTTCGGTCCGAAAGTTCGGGAAATTAGTAATTTTGGCCTCGCTGTAGCGAAAAACGGTATACGCATAATTGGAGGTAAAATGGCAACCCCGTAGCCCATGTTTACATGTGTGCTATAGACTCGCCAATTGTTTATCTCTCTATAGAATAAAAGATGCGTACGTAATTTACTATTAAAAATTTACTTCGTGTTGTCTTAAAGATAAATTATAAGCTACGATAAATTATAAGTTTTTCGTGTTATACTATAATTATTGCTTTTGTTTACAATATAAAAAAAAATCATGTATGAGATTTATTGAATAAACATGATTGACCCACTGTGACCTAGTTTTACATCAGTATTCGAAGTTTCAATCAGCTAAAAGAAAAAATGTCCACTTAATGAAGATAATAGTATTTTACGATACAAGTGGCTTAAGTGGCACTTTACAACACAACGTGTATTAGCGCCCGAGCGTAGCGAGATTGCTACTCTCGGGTGCTAAACATCGTGCCATGAAGAACTACAACAAATTTATTAATTGTAATAAATTTACCAATAAGAAGATTGTCAATCAATTGGTTTCGGAAATCGTCAAATATGCTTTTTATTATTAGTCAGATAATAAAATTATATAAAAATAAAACAAATGAAGAATGCGATAAAAAGAATAAAACATCAGCAAAAATATTGCGGGATGCAGAAGAATCTATTCGGCCGCTTTTATGGCTCAATCGAATAATGGGGATGATGATTTTTGAGATACCACGTGATCGAGCTTGGCCTAAACTAAATATTTTTTATTCCTTTGGACTGTACGAAGTTTGTATTATTGGATTTTGGTATGGAGATACGATGATAAGTTCATACTTCCAGCCCGTTTATAAAAAAATGGTTACCATATTTACTACTGTGAGATACATGTATTTGCGTCGTATCAAAAAAATACGATTCGATACAAGCGAGAAGGTGATTTCAACAACTCACAAGGTCAAAATAACTTTTCACCATACCCTGGCCGAAAGTACCACTTTCGCTCCCGGCTCAAAATCACGAAAGTGTTATTTTTAGCACATGTTTGTCACCCTCGCCTTCGGCTCGGGTGGCAATTTACATGTGCTATGGACTCGCCAATTCTTTACCTCCCTAGATGCGTAATATACTATTCTCGCCCTATTGTTGAAATGTACTATATTGTATCTCTAAAACATATAAACATTTTTAAATTATTTTTTAAACTTGATTTTTAAAAAAATTTATTAGACCAGTTACTTTGGAAATCTACAGATTTAAATAAAAAAAGGTAAAGCATGTAAAGATGCCCCATAAATGGAAAAATTAAAATTAAAAATTTCTAAAATGTATAAAAAATTATTTTTATTAAACCATAAATCTTCAAGATATGCTTCTTCTTATTATTTTATGAGCTGCTGAGCGTCCTAGCTATTAGTATTATGAAACGAATGAATTATTACTAGTTATTTACTACATAAAATTATTATAAATTGTTTACATCACCTTAGTATTGTATATAAGTTGATGCTTAAATTAAGACAAACTTTTTAAAATTCTATTTCCTGTTGACTTAAAGATAAACTATATAGCTACGAAAGTTTTTCATGTTGTGTTACAAATATTATTTGTGTTTACAATATAAAAATTTCATAGATGAGATTTATTGAATAAATATGTTTGAAATATTGCGACCTAGTTTTTCATCATTATATGAGGTTCCAATAAACTAAAAGGTGTTCACTTAATAGGAGGTAAAAAACAGAACGTAAATTATCTTTGAAAGCGAATTATATGGAAATTATTTACTTCAGTTCTGAAAGTTTCAACTGTGATGACATCCGAAACTTCTTTGAATTCCAATATTACAATAGATTTATTAATTGTAACAAATGTACTATTTACTCTCTGCTTAAAATAAGTGATACAAATTTACTATTTAATAAGAAGATTGTCAAACAATTTATGCCAAGAAATAAATGTCAAGTATGCTTTCCATTATTAGACAGATTATAAAATTATATAAAAATAAAACAGATGGAGAATGTAATAAAATGAATCGGAAATCGGCAAAAATGTTGTGGGATGCAGAAAAATCTATTCGGCCGCTTCTATGGCTCAACCGAATAATGGGAATAACAATTTTTGAGATACCACCTGGTCGTCCTCGGCTTAAACTAAGTATTTTTTACGCCTTTGGACTGCTTATAATTTGTATTTTTGTATTTTGGTATGGTGAAACGATGTCGAATTCTAACTTTCATCCTGTTTTTGAAAAAATGGCTACAGTATTTATCATAGTGAGATACATGAATTTTAGTGTCGCTATTATATCAGCATCTTTTATTTTAATTAACTACAAGGTAATTGTTTTAAACAATATAAGGATAAGTCCATTAACGGACGATAAGATTATAAGTCCGTTAAGTTAACTTTTATTTGAGAAAAAATAAGTAAAGCAAATTTTTTTTCTTAACCAGCTATTTCAGTAAGAACTATCATTACTCTTATACAAGTAACATTCAATATATTAATATTTTTTTATTAACATTTATATATATATATATATATACTCGCTCCGCTCGCCAACCCCCACTTCCTAATTCTAGAATGAATTTAACTTAGTATTCGATTCGTATTTCTCATATTATTTTTCTATCAATCAAACAAACTTTACCATCTTAACTCATAAAAAACCAATAAATTCAATTTTCAATGTTAAAAATCTATCACGAGCGATAATTTCAATTTTTTTATCTTAAATGAGATTTAGATCCTAAATTTTTCTTAATATCAATATAGCAAAATGAGTCAAATAGACCTCCCAATTCTCGCAAGAAATACTACAAAATGTCTATAGATAAATGTTAAAGTTTTAAATAAATAAATATTAGATTGTTAAATAAATACATTTTCCAATCTTTGAATAATTCTGTATACCTAAAAATAATTAAGATTTTTTTCTCTTCTTCATGCTAAATTTATATTTTTTAGTGTAATAGATGCTAATTCAGTGCGACCCCGCAATAAGAGCGTTTCCTCAGTTTCTCGCAAAATTCTGAACAGAGCATCCCCACTCCTATTTAGCTACCGCCTCGATTTATTACTTTGTATCGCAACCCCTCAATAAGAGCGCCAATTAACAAAGTCCTCGCGCTTATTGCGAGGTCACGCGTCGAGAAAAGAGAGAGAGAGAGAGAGACAGAAAATGCTAGACTCTCAAGCGGAAAGCGTGAAGTGGGGGTATACGTTTTCGGAGAAAAATTCTTCCCCTCGGGGGCCTAGGCGCTCTTATTGCGGGATCGCACTGTATAATTAAAGATTTTAATATGAAAGAACATTTAACTTAATTAATATAGCTTGTTTTGTAAGTTCGCGACATCGTTACCACTGTATCTCTTTACGATGCATGGCGAAATGCCGCTAACTTTTATTTAGCATTATTTGTCATTCAATTCTTGAATAAATTTCGAACAGTATCAGTGCACATCCTGTGAATTAAAAAAAAAAAAATATTAATTTTAAAAGACGGGCAGAAAAGTGTTCTTCCACATTTAAAATTATCTCAATTGTACTAAGATTATGCTAAAAAAAAAATCAAAGTGAAGAAGACATAAAAAGGCTAATTGAATGATTGAAAGATTGGAAAATGTATTTATTTAATGTATTTACAATCTAATTAAAAATGTGATAATATTTATCTATGACCGGTCAGTCATCTAACCCTAACCATATGTAATGATTTGAATTTAACAATATATTAAGTGACTCAGTTTATACATTATTAAACAACAATAATATTAGTATGTATACTTACATTTTTTTAAATTTGTTGCATAATGTTATAAGAAATCCAGAAATTTTATTAAGAGAGTAACAATGGTGGACAAAACATTAGAAATGTTTGGGATGAAATCAGAATATTCAGTAGAATATAAAGAAAATGTGAAAATAGTTTCCATCTGGTGTTTTGGAGGAATTGCACTTTTTACGAGTGGTGCAGTATTCATGAGATCTGTGCAACCATTTTTTAAAGGTTTGGTTAGGGTTTCTATAACTATTTTTCTCTTATTATTCAACTCTACAGTAGAATTGACTTTCGCTACAAAAATATCGTAAGTATTTTACGTATTACATTTAATATCATAATTTTATACTTTATTTTATTTATTATTCGAAATATTTTAATAATATTTAACAATAATTTTTCAGAATTCTTGGCAAAAGATTTGAAAAATTAAATGCACTAATTCAAAGTGCTTTGGCAAGTTCATGGCAAACAGCAAATGCAAAAATTAAATATCAAAAAATTCTAAAAAAGTATCAAAGCAACAATTTAACAAAATCAGATTATTACTCTAAAAATAGAGATAACATTGAACTTCTTCTAATAACTATAAGGTTTTTAAATACAATTTTATTTTATCAATGCATCTATTATCATATGATATTTATTTATTTATTAAACAAAATTTACGGACTTACAGTCTTTTTGCAAATAAATAAAGATATTTTGTATTTTAAACAGTATTTTTAAAAAGTCCCTTTTATTATTATTATATCCATTTTTAAAATTTTGCTTTTTCTTTTATAATTTGCTAACAATTATAATTTAATTTATTAATTATTCTTTAATTTAAAAGGCAGCTTCATTTGGACTTATGTATGACTTGCCGAGAAGTAAACGATACTTTTAACATACCAATATCCATACGAATGGGAGGAACATTCTTTCTTGTAACAGGATTCACTTATTGCTTATTTCTTTTGTACGTGGAAGCAAATGTGCCTTTAAGTTACAAAATAAATCAAACGGAACTGCTTTCAGTTTGGATAATATTTAGTACTATAGTAATGGTTTATGCAATCCGTATTTCTGTTATCGTTTCGACGGAGGTAAGCATACATTACAGTTTTAAACAAGTTAATTATTTTTTTTATTTTTTCTTCAATACATTTTATTTCAGGCACAAAAGACAAGCCAGTTAGCCCATGAGGTACAAGTACCTGATTCTGAAATTAAAATAATTAATGAGGTAGGCTTAAATAAGCACAAATCTAATTTTAAACAGTGAAATTATATATCGACTATCTAAAATCAATGAATATTTTTCAGATTAATCAATTATCTCTCCAAATATTACAACATCCTTTGATGTTTACTGCTTCTGGTTTATTTAATCTAGATTTTGATTTCGCACGAGGAGTTAGTATAGTTTTAACCTTTTTTCTTCTTCAATTTACTCTCTTTGCTATAACTGTGCCGTCTAAAGTAGAAGTACCTGTAACTACATGTCGTCGCTCCTAACGAAGACTAGAACTTTTCAAAAACTACCTGTTTTAAATTTGTTATTTGGGGCTTAAAACAAAAATAAAATTTTTACGGAGCTTAATACATTAAAGATGCAATCTTGATATTCATCTTGATATAAAATTCTTTGATAAGTTAAAATCACCTAGAGTATCTGTAAATGAGAGTTGAAAATCGGTAGTTTTTTAAATGTACTAGTCTTCGTTAGGAACGATGATATGTTTTATATATCGGTCAACAGCTCTTTTACCTTAGGCTGCAGAACTACTCAATGTTAATAAATAAAAAATATGTTTAAATGGAAATCCATGAAAGTTTTAACTTTTCTTTATCAAAATTTGATTGTTCTAAAGAATAGTAATAGCTTAATTTAACCATGAATTTTAGTTTAAATTTGGATATGCAAGTACCCAGACTTAAATTTTTTATTTACATTTTAAATCTATAGGGAAGACCGGGATACTTTTTAAAGCTTTTTGTTTGTCATTTTCTTTTTAGTTTAATTTTGTAGAATTTTTTTAACTAAAAATTCATTTTATATTTGTTATTTTTATTATTTTAGATAATCGAAGGTTTCCTAATATAAAGTATTTTTTATAAATTCTTAAACATAACAATTGTTTAAAATCTATTTTTGTTGTAATTTTCGATATTGTATTTTCTGTGCAAAAGTTTGGCCTTGATATAATGTATAAATATTATTCTATTGTCCTTGCTAAAAACGTTAAAGATTCGGAAATATTCACTTTTTTAAACGAGCCCCGTCTTAAAAAGTGACCAGACTCCTCTGTAAATAATGTTATTGTATTTACACCAAAATGGTAGTAAAAACGTTTATCTTTATCAAACTGCATTCTTTATAGAAATCTCAAAATTTTGATATTTAGAAGTTAAACATTTCGAAGGTTTAACCATTTAATACTTATAGTAAACATGCATATATATTTAACCACTTAATTTATTAATTTATTTTTTTATTAGTTTTTCGGAGCAATCATAACATATTTAATGATACTCATACAAAATAGACCAGAGTTATCATCTACCAAAGCCGTTACTACTTCAGCTGTATATGATAATATTACAACCCTTTCACCCGTTTATTAAAGCAATGAATAGAAGTTTAATAGAATTATATGAATTTATACATTGTAAACGTAGGTTGTGTGAAATAAATAATTAAAGTAAAATAATTTTGTTTAGTAAATCATAATTAAACGTTATTAATTTATTTATTTATTTATTATTTATTTAATACCAGTAGCAATTTACATTACATTTACATTTACATATATAAAGTAAATCCGCAGACGAATATGTGATCCCTATGTGCGGTACTGGACTTAAAATTAACTTAAAACTAAATACAAATATAATAACAATTTTTCAATAGTGTTTTATCCTTATAATATAATCAATATAAAACATTTTCTTGTAAAAAAGTTTAAAAGTTTTCTATAATCCATTTTTTAAATCTAACTTTGGTAGACGTCTTTGTTAAATCTAGAGTCTTCATATCATTTGTTTTTCAAATTTAACTGTGAGATATTAAAAAAAACAATAATAAAAAATGATAAAATAACTTGCTTTATTATACATATACATAAAATACTGTAATTTTATAAATTAATAAGTTTATGTAACACAGGCACGATTTTCGCGTTTTATTGATCCAACAAGCGGGCCTTAAGTGACCATTTTCAGACCGGCGGGCAATAAAAATTCTTTATTGCCCGTTGCTATTGGCAAGATATAATTTATATTGATAAATTAAAATATTTTTTTTCTTTCAAACTTTTTTTTCTTTGTTTCAATAAGAATTTGACTTGAGATATTATTGCGTGTATTCATAAAAAGTTTCTTCAGATAATATCTTATTTTATTTCTAAAATATATAAAAAAATTTTCATTTTCTCAAGTTTAAAAAAAAACTTTTAACGACTCATAAATTCTACACAAGGAGCGCGATAGTGCCCTAAATCCAATATAATAAAATTTTCCTGACATAAGTAAGTTTATTTTTCAAAAGTCATGATTTATAAAAACTGAGAATTATTGTATTGCGAATAAAAAAATCGATGGTAGAAAAAAACAAGTTGAGTATAGATAAATAAAAACAATCAAAACTATTACCTATTTATTTAGATTACAATATGAACTTATCAAAACCGCTTGCGGTGATATTGTCCAGAAATGGTTTAATCTTCCTAGCTTTACAAATATTTCATTGACCGAATTAACTAACGACATTAAATTCTTGTATATGAAAATAGATGAAAGTAGGTATTTAAAAAAATTATCGATAAAAAAATCTACCTAATCTTTGCGCCTTGAATTTTATATGAAAATACCTTATGGATTTCCAGATGAAATTGACTGGATTAACCTGGATTTGATATCGAATATTACTCTTGCCGAAAATCTTTCTGGAGTAATATTATAAATTATAATTAAAATGAATGAAAAATTTCATAATGTCAGAAATATACATACCAGATACCACTATCCATGATTTGTGTAAGCGTACGCCTCCTAGCGGCGAGCGGGTGGCAGCTTCATGCGGCACAAACACATATCCAAAATCCAATCCAATGTAAACAGTAATACCCTGAAGAAAAAATATAGGTGTACACATAACCTCTTCATTACTGCTCTTTTTAAATGCCCATTTACTTTTTGGGGCAAAATACATAACTTAAAAAATCGAAGTATTGACAGAATCGCAACAATGTCATCAAATAAAAAATATAGAAAAAAATCTTCAAGTGAAGATAGTGATAGTGAAGAAGAACGACGAAAAATAGATATTAAAGAAAGAGATGAATTTGCAAATAGACTCAAAGCAAAAGATGAAAGTAAAAGGAAAAAAGTGGCTTTACCAGCTGGCTCTGGTGCAGGTAAATGAATTTATTTAAATAAATATGTATAAATTAATAAATAACCTTTTAATAATTCTTGTTTTATTATTACCGTATTTAGTCGAGGCTGCAAAAAGGTTAAAAATCATGGAAGATGAATCCAAAGAAAAGCTTATTCCAAAATTACGTATTGAGTCTCGAAGAAAATATTTAGAAAAACGAAAAGAAGACAAAGTTGCTGAATTAGAAGCAGATATAATAGACGATGAGTATTTGTTTGACGAACAAATGTAAGATTTATTCAAAGTTTTTATTAACATTTATGTATTTTTTCATTAGAAAACTAATATGATGTAATAATAATATGTTTTAGGTTGACAGAAAGAGAGAAAAGAGAAAGAACTCATAAAAAAGAACTTCTTCGACTAGCAAAAGAACATGAAAAAGCTAGAGAACTGGAACAAATACAAAGGTATCGCATGCCTCTTGAAAAAGGAAAGAATGAGCCTGAACAAGACCTGTTGGATAAAGAGCCACCACAATCAGAGCAAAGCAAATGGGAATCTGATCAAATGTCATCTGCAGTGTTTAAATTTGGAGCTAAAGATAAAAAAGGTTATAAAAAAAATAAGTTGTTTTCTTATTAGTAAATAATGTATTTTTGGAATTATAAAAATTATGTTTTTAAATTTCAAACAACAAATAACATGTCATTTCTTTTAAAGCTCAAGAAGAATATGAACTACTTTTGGAAGATGAGGTTGAATTTGTACAGGCTTTACAAATGCCTGGTGATAAGAAAGACAAAAAGGTTGAAAAAACACCTGCAGAACGTAAATTGACAACTATTGAAGAAACTCAAAAAAGTTTACCTATTTATCCTTTTAAAAAGGAATTAATTCAAGCAATTAAAGATCATCAGGTAAATATAATGTGGAATTCATAAAAATGATAGATTTAAATAAATTATATAAATATTTTTAATTAATTAGAAATACAATTTAATTGAAATGTTCATAAAACCTTGTAGGTATTAATTATCAAAGGAGAAACAGGTTCTGGAAAAACTACACAAATTCCACAGTATCTGTACCAAGCTGGATTTACTGAAGGTGATAAATTAATTGGTTGCACACAACCAAGAAGAGTTGCAGCAATGTCTGTTGCTACAAGAGTTGCCCATGAAATGAGCGTAAAATTAGGAAATGAAGTTGGTTATGCTATTCGATTTGAAGATTGTACGTCTCACCGTACTCGGATAAAATATATGACTGATGGAACACTGCACAGAGAATTTCTCAGTGAACCAGATTTAGCTTCATATAGGTAAATTGCACTTTTAGACAAAAATCATACTATATTATTAAAACTATTTTATAATTTTGTTTAGTGTTATGATCATTGACGAAGCCCATGAAAGGACATTACATACCGATATTTTATTTGGTTTAGTGAAAGATATTGCGCGATTCAGACCAGATCTTAAGTTACTTATTTCCTCAGCTACACTAGATGCTACAAAATTCAGTGAATTTTTTGACGATGCCCCAATTTTTCAAGTTCCTGGAAGAAGATATCCTGTAGATATATTTTATACCAAAGCTCCAGAAGCTGATTATATTGATGCGGCAGTAGTTTCTATTTTACAAATTCATGCCACTCAACCTCCAGGAGATATTCTTGTATTTTTAACAGGTAATATTTTTAATGAAAAATATTAATTAATTTAAATTAAATATTTTAAAAAATAAACAGATTACTGAATAATATTTTTAAAATGTGTAATATAATCCAACTTTTATAAAAATAAATTGTTTAAGCTTTGATATTAGTTTTAACTTTAACTAAAATAAATTGTAACGTTTATTATAATTAAAGATTTAAGATTTAAGATTTAAAAAATAATAATTTAATAAAATTTTATTGTGTGTGTTAAAGGTCAAGAAGAAATTGAAACTTGCTTTGAAATGCTTCAAGAAAGAGTTCGAAGGTTAGGAAGTAAACTAGGAGAACTTTTAATTTTACCAGTATATGCAAATCTTCCCAGTGAAATGCAAGCAAAAATTTTTATGCCAACACCTCCTGGAGCCAGAAAGGTAAATATTTAAAAAAATTCTTAATATTTCAAGTAGTTATGAATATTCTTACTTTTATAGAATTTAAGTTAAATTTAATTTAAGCTATGTTTATACAGAGTTGTTACATTGCAATATGTTCTTTAGGTAGTACTAGCTACAAACATAGCAGAAACTTCATTAACTATAGATAATATAATTTATGTCATCGATCCTGGCTTTGCAAAGCAAAATAATTTTAATTCACGTACAGGAATGGAAAGTTTAATGGTTGTGCCTATTAGTAAAGCATCAGCAAATCAACGAGCAGGAAGAGCTGGAAGAGTTGCTCCTGGAAAATGTTTTAGATTATATACAGCTTGGGCTTATCAGCATGAATTAGAAGAAAACACTGTACCTGAAATTCAAAGAATCAATCTAGGTTGGTATCAACATGTAAATTTAGTTTAAATATCACTTTTTTAAAATAAGAGAGTAATAGCCACTAATTAAAAAAAAAAGTAATAATGAAACTTAAAATTCAACAGGAAATGCAGTATTGACTTTAAAAGCATTAGGTATAAATGACTTGGTTCATTTTGATTTTCTGGATCCTCCACCTCATGAAACATTAGTATTAGCATTAGAACAGCTTTATGCTCTGGGTGCCTTGAATCATCGTGGTGAATTAACAAAACTTGGCAGAAAAATGGCTGAATTTCCAGTTGATCCAATGATGGCTAAAATGTTAATAGCAAGCGAAAAATATCGTTGTTCTGAAGAAATAGCGACCATTGCAGCCATGTTATCCGTAAATGGTGCAATATTTTATAGACCTAAGGATAAAATAATTCATGCAGACGCCGCGCGTAAAAATTTTAATGTCCCAGGTGGAGATCATCTTGTACTCTTGAATGTCTACAATCAATGGCAACAAAGCGATTTTAGTACTCATTGGTGTTATGAAAATTTCATTCAGCATAAGTAATATATAAATATACACATTATTAAGATTACTATTAATTTTATTTTTATATATGTCTTATATTTGAATATCTCTTATTTTTTTAGATCAATGAAAAGATCTAGAGATGTAAGGGAACAATTAGTTAATTTAATGCAACGTGTTGAAATGGAGTTAGTTTCGAATATTACAGAAACAGTCAATATAAGAAAGGTAACAAATGATTAACCTCAGAAATTAAACATAATATTAGATAAGATATTTTAATAAATATTTTAATTTCTTATTTTCAGGCAATAACTTCTGGTTATTTTTATCACGTTGCCAGGCTATCAAAAGGAGGGCATTACAAAACTGCAAAACATAATCAAACTGTATCTATTCATCCTAATAGTGCACTATTTCAAGAGTTACCAAGATGGGTTTTATACCATGAGTTAGTATTCACTACAAAGGAATTCATGCGACAGGTTAGAAATATTTATTAATTGTACTTTTAAAAATCCTTAAACTATTATTTTCAATAAATTTTAATATTTTACTTTTTTAAATGATTAGATAACAGAAATAGAATCAAAATGGCTTCTAGAAGTAGCGCCACATTATTACAAACCAAAAGAACTAGAAGATTCAACAAACAAAAAAATGCCTAAAGTAGCAGGACGTGCACATTTAGATGGAACTAACTGAGATTTCAAAGAGTTCCTTATTTGTACAGTTATCAAATATTCGATTCATAAATTTCAATTAGAAAAATTTTTTATTGAGTATAAATATGTGTAAATAATTTAAGTAAATATTGTATAGGCTTAATAAATTTTTATAAATGTACAAGGAAATATTTTATAATTTTCATAAGCATTAAAATAATAAATATTTTTGTAAGCACATTCATTATCTCTTACTTTTTGTATCTTTCATTATAAAGTTTAAACAAATTTGAATTTATCATAATAAAATGCAAATAAAAAGAGAATAAATATTAAAATACTATTTAGAAAGTTCTGATCTAAATACTACAATCTTATAATTTACAATAATAAGATTATAATAATCGTTTATATTACAACTAAAAGTGGTTGGAAAAAATAAGATCCTTTAGATATAACATATATATTCATTATTTAAGATTTTACATCATAATATAACATTATTTTTCTAAACACAACGCTAACATATATTTCCATATGTCTCAAACTGATTTAGTAATAAATTTTCTAATTAGATTCCTGGTAATCACATGAATATTTCTATTAATCTTTCTATGAGATAGAATTATTTGTAATATCGTATAACAAAATTTAAAAAAATTTTTATTTTGTAATAGTATTGTCATTTTTTTGTTTATTTCAAATTTCAATATACAATTCTGGTAATATTCATATGTACGAATGTGTACAATAATTATGTACACATAAATGAAAATATACAATAAACAAGCATTATAAAACCACTTAAGGCAACTTTTTTGAAAATTAATATAAAAAATTAAAATATATCCACAAATATATTTCATACATAAAAAGTTACAAAATATTCATGATGTAACTACATTTTTAGAAATTTCCACTTTTTTAGACCCAAATTTAGAAAAATTATTAAAACGGTTTTACATATTAAATTTATAGCATTAAGTTTTTTAAATGTATAAATATCGGCTTTTACGAAATGTATCGCCTTAAGTGGAAATTGTTGTTCAGAGTAAGAAATATAATTAAATTTTCAAAAAATTAATAGTCTCTACAATTTTTATGTTTTTATATAATGCAATGCAAAACTTGTAATTGCAGACATTATTTATATAATATAAACTTAATACCTAGACAATAAATGTCGGTTAATTGAGTTAATCAGTTAAAATCTGCGTAACATTCTCAAAAAATATTTTCTCGTGTTTCGAGAAAGAAGGCAAGTTTAACAATAATCTCCATCACATATTAACAATATTACGAAGTTCTTTTATGTAATAATCACGGTAGTAAAGTTTCAATAACAATCTTTCCAAAATCCATAAACAACCTATACACTAAGGACACTTTTTTATATTTAGTCAACTATTTTATATTAAGCTTCTGAGACTGGTTCAAAAATATAGATAATCAGAAGTCTGTTTTTATAAGGCACACGGAATTTACTATTATGTCATCACAAAATTTACCATATTGTAAATCGTTTGAAGAATTAGTAACCACCATAAGAGAAATCTAAAGTTATTAGAATTATTTTGAAATATTCATTATAAGATATACAAATGTTAAAATATTTTGTATGGTACTTTATAGCTCTTCTATGCTGTTCGACACTGTTTTGAAATCTAGAAACTTAATTAGCTAAGATTTACATTCGAATAATTAAAACTATTTTTCTTAGCTTCTTTTGAATTATAGTTGAAAATACGTGTTCGAATGTATCATATAAAACAAGAGTACATGAAAAATGCAACACAATGGAATGAATTGTTAAACGATACGGAATTAAAAGATGAACTATTAATTAAAAATCTATTACAAAAGCGTATTTGAAAGTTGCGGATAATTTTTAAAAAATTTGCCACTTGGAAGTATGTCTGGTCCCTGTACAGTGGAATTTCTTCATCATTCATTTGAATTCTGAATATTAAAATGCATAATAAAAAGATTTGTTTAATAAAAGCTTCTAAAGTCGATAGATAATTAATTTAGCACAAATAAAAATGATACCTAACATTGTAATGTAAGCTCTTAAAAAACTAAACCTGCTAAAACGAAAATGCAAAGCTTTTAAAGCCATTTATCGCTAGATGGACAAAAACTACAAACTTCAATTGCCTGTCAGAAAATATCTTGAATGTTTGTCCGTTTTATAATTAAATTTTATGCTTCAAATATATCGATAAATGAATTATGCAGCAAAAATAAAAATACTATAAATTTTAATATATACTTTAAATAGAGGTTTATAAAACAATATGGGAAGCTGGCCAACTATCTGATATGATTTGTAAAAAATTTCTATCAGACTTTAATTTCAATACGAGTGTACTTGAAAACGTAATTTACTTTAACTAATTTAGAAAACTCCACCACCGTTAAGAAGTATTTGAAACCACACTAAAGTAATTCATACTCACAGGTTTCAATATTGTAATGCACATACTTTACGATTATTTAGGAGAATTTTAAGTTTTTTAGCTTACTTCCCGTAATCGGTATTGAAGAATTTTTCTGTCAGGTCAATGAATAATAATAAATATATTCGAAATAATATTCACAAATTTTTTTTCTTTTTCCCTTTTTTTTGAGCGCTGGATAATAATAAAAATCTCAGTCTCAACATCGCCGTCAGTGTCCATCTCATGAAAAAATTTAGTGGCACTGTCTCAAAGAAAGATCGTGATCGTAGGTAATCGATTGAATGATCCGAGTATTTTATTTACGACGCGTTACTTTGCATTTGTATTATCAGCGTCTTTGTTTTATTCAGACCCGCGAGCGAGAAATGAAACGCGACTGACAATGTCAGCAAAAAGCGATAGATGCGCGAAAGCTAAATTTGAGCCGGTTCGACATAATTAGCTGGCAACATTCCATGACGTCCTGTGCGCTGAACTAAACCGGTCATCCACCCCTCGTCGATGGCCGTGCAGTTGATTATCAGATCTCCATCGCAGAAACTCACTTCGTCGTGATCCTGAGCCTCGTAATCATACATTGCTCGATACACACGCTGCCAAAAAATAATTATATTATTACCACGCCTATATTTTCTATTACAACTAAATAAAAAATTCTTAAAAAGTTGGTTAATAACATGAATCCTCGATGAATCATTTTTATATAACTAAATGAAACAAATAAATTACATACTCCTGTATTTGACGGTGGTGGTGGCGGCTGATGCTGAGGAACGTGATTGTTATTTGTAGCCGGTGTGAGCGAACCGTAATACTCGTTTACAGGGTCAATATCAGCCACTGATCCGATTTTCCTTGTTGGTGGACTCGTTACTAGATGAAAACAAAAATAAACGTTCAACAAGTTGGTCTATCCGAGAGAAATAAAAGCTTCCAGCTCTTCCAGATTACAGACTACTGCAAGGTATAGTATAGATACAAAAACAAAGGAAGAAAAAGCAACAAAATTGTGACAAGATGAAACGAAGAAATACAGATGAGAAAGCCAAGTGCGTCAATGTACCTGCTCCCTTGTCACTCGTGTATATGACAGTGGTGGCAGCCTGCCTTGCTGAATATGGACTGGGCCTAGGCTCGCTCAGCGGATCATAATCAGCAATTCTGCCTGGCGTCCGCTGGACCGGCGACACGGCTGCCGAACGCTGGATCACCGGCGTTGCCTGCTGCTGCTGTAGCTGCTGGGGCTGCGGAGGCGGCTGGTTCGCGTTGATGCTGCTCGCCGGCGCTATTGTGCCGTCCGTGTATTCTACGTACTCTAAGCATTCAAAAGCACCGAAGCGTCTCTTCACTACCCACACAGACACACAGAGAGATACGTGCTTTCTTTATTCGCCAATTGCGCGCGGGCTCAAGAGAGCACATGTAAATCGGCCTTAATTTTCAGCGACTAACGAGCGGCTGTGGCTTATATACATATATATGTAAAGCTATTTGTTGCGAGTGTTTAATTCTTTTTGGTTGTGAGGATGGTGATAATGATGTTGCAAATGATAAACACAAGGTTTGCACGCTGTAGCCAACTAAGCGGCGATCAAAGCAGCTCGATCTTTTTTCCTCTAACTTTAGCTAGTTCAACGAAAAATATTTAAAAAAGTATAATAAGTAAAGAAGAGATATTTACCGATTTGTTCGCCATTCTCGCCTGTCATAGTTCTTTTCTGCTCCATTATTGCCTTTTTCTCGAGCTCCCCGTGGTAGGCGACGTTCGAGATTATCTTGCTGTTTTGTTTGACTCGCATTGTCTCGGGATCGTCGGCCACCTGAGTGAATTTGCCCTTTGCCTTCTCGAACTCGGCGTGGTATTTGACGTTGCTCTGAATCTTCGTATTCTCGGCGATACGAGTGAGCTCCGGTGTCACAGCCATCGTCGTTGCCTTGGCCTTTGGTATGTGCCTGCAAATAAGAAGCGACATTTTAATATTCATGTTAACATTTGCGCAGTTTTGCAAAAAAGCGAGTCTCTTTTCAGCAGAAATTAGTTGGGGAAAAATATTACAGTATATAGTCAAAACAAGAGTGTATAGGTACAATAGTGTTATTTAACATCAATACATTTCATTGGAAGTAGTAAAAATGTCAATAGTACTTGTATACGTACGAGTTGACTAATTTCCGATAATTGTGCAAATAATAAGTCAAGTTTTTTATGCAATTGCTTTTTAACGTTGTTTTGCTTTTTATGTTATTGTATTTTTAACGGGGCTATTTGTTATTGAAATATTATCTTTGCAAAGATAAACTCACGTTATTGAATTTTTTGTTATTGGTTATCAATCAAGCTAATTAAAAAGTGATGCAATGTAGTTTTTAGAAAAATGTGAGATCGTGACGCTGATATGACTAATTATTTCATAGATATACATCGTGATTTGAAAGTGGACAAATTTTTAATAATATTATATGATTATTTCTACAGAAATTTTTTCTTTGTCTCCATACCTTTCACTACTTTATACTTCTTTAATACACTTACAACGTTACTGCTTTCATATTTGTTTCTTCGAATTCCTCAAGTAGCGATTTCAAAACTGCATTGCCATCACTTTTTTATCAAAGCGGTAAAACGTCTCTTTACGACAAGCCATATAGAAATAAGTTCATAAACTGCCGTAAAACCATTTTACGGCGATCGTAAAACCTTAATCAATAACTATTGTAAAAAATGTTGACACTTGACTGAAGAAAAACTTATTGATGCTCTATCTTCCGTATCGAGCCATATTTGATTCAACAGTTTTAAAAAACCTGGGATTACATAAAAATCTGGCAGTAGACAAAAGAATCGAAACTGCAAAAAGACGGCGCAAGAAGCATAAAGAAAAGGCCAAATGTAGGCAAATTATCCAAGTCACATGATCGAGCAACGAAATCTAGAGGCAAGTATCAGTGAAGGGGAAAATTTTAAGAGAAGACGTTGAAAAAAAAAATAAACGTGTGGCAGCTACATACGCCAATAAAAGAAAGCGAAAGGCTCCAGCAAAGTACCCGGCCAGTCGGCAACGCGAGAGAGAGAGAGAGAGAGAGAGAGAGAGAGAGAAAGAGAGAGGTCAAGGAAACATTTGACGCTACTGCAGAGCGCTGGCGGAAGGTAGGGTTTCCGCCCGGTAATCCCAATGTGGCACGACTTACGTCGCTATATACGGGGGGGCCGGTGCTGCGGCCAACGCGACGCGCCGGTTCGCGCCTTCTTCCGACGTCCGAGTTATACAGCGAAGAAGCCTCGCGCGCTACATATTAGAATGGCTAACTATAATAATGTACCGACGGTCCAATGGATTCCGAGCGGTGAAACGTTCGCCGCGAGTCGTTGTCTTCGAAACCGGCTGTCTAGAAATTAGACTTTTCGATGTAACATTTAAAAGAAACTACCAGCAGCTCTTTATTCTCCTAAGTAAATGTCTATGTAAAAGTCATTACATATAGAATTAATGCAAATTACCTTTGCATCGAAATGTATATTCAAATTTTTCAGAAACTTTTTAGATAAATAATTGGATATTCAAGCGATTATTGTAAGTAGTAGTCGAACAGAGAAAATAGTAAAGCAAAGAGCTCTGAGTAGGTGGATTTGCGGCGCAACACAATTTCCGGTGTGCCAAGCCTCCGAACATAATGTACATTTCTTCCATGAAATAGAATGCTGGATACCAAGGCGAGTGCCTCAAGGACGACACTCCAATAAATAATTACCTACATTTTTTTTAAATACCAACCTTCTTAGCTGTTTGTTTTTTTCGAATTTAGTGTATATAGATTATTATTTAAGGAGTAAATATTGGTTTTAAGAATGTAAGAAGCCTATCAGCGGGAGAGTGCAAACTTAACGCAATATCCCCTCGGCACCTCTTGAGCATTAATTTATGTCCGGGCACGAAATCACCCTAGTCTCCAGAATGATTTCGTTGTGCCTTTGACATTTTACAGTTCAGATAAAAAAAGAGGTATACCTGATAGGAAATGATCTAAATCTGCCGCCAGCTACCGGCGCTACTAAAATGAGGCGCGGTATACTTTTGTTGAGATTTGATTATTTCCTGCCAGGAATGCCAAATTTTTCGTCAAAAAAACAAAATAATGAAAAATAAACAGTAGCAAGCATTAAGCATTTTAAAAGCCCTAATAAAATGAGTAAAAACCGCTTAACTATCGCTTTAGGCAAAATACAAAGTTATTTCTTTTTAGTCAATTTTCGAATTAAAAAAACAAAATTACTTACGCCTCACAATATGGCTGTTTGTTGAAACCTTTGTACGTTCGCATGTTGAGGGTCATTCCGCAGCCCTGACATTTGAAGCACTGCTTGTGCCATATCTGCAAAAAAATGTTTTCATTAATTACAAAGTAAATATACGTAAATTATTGCAGTGAACTCATTTTGAAATTTAATTTAAAAGAGCTGCTGATAACTAGTGCGCTTTTTTTAATTCAGAATTGCTATATAGAGTTCAAACAAAATGAATGAAATCATTGTTAGTTTTACAAGTATCATAAAGTAAGCTGTTTACTGAAGATTTGTCATGATATAGGGTTTTAGGTGTTAATTACGAATAAGGATTAATTTTGCCAGATTGCATTTCTTATCTTTATTCTTAACTTTGAAATTAGGTCTAGTATAAAGAAATATTTAATTTGATTTCAAATTAAATGCTAACATAACATTTAAAAAATAAGACCTTGTAATTAATGCAATAATTACCCTTTTCCTTATGTAATTTTTAATTTTGGAAAAAATCTCGCCATTGTATTATCGTTTCTGATTAGAATAATGTGACGAAATAAATTTTCAATTATTCAATTTTAAATTGAATAAAATAAAAAATTTCAGCAATTATCAGTAAATAAATATATATTTTTATAATACATATACAATTAAAATAGGATTTATCTGAACAAATAAAAATAAATCATTTTATTTTTTGATTTAGTCATCTAAAGCGTTCCTTATAGCTTTATTAACACTAATTGTTTTACGATTCTAAGCAACGCCTAAGTCACCGCGGCACATCATACCGCGTAAGAGAGGAAAATCTAAGCCAAAGGCACTCATTTTTTAAAAGCCTTGATTCAGAATGATTGATGATAATAAACTATTTTTATAACAGTATTTGGATTCCAGTATTTTATAGATGTTCAAATACTAAATTCTATCATTTTAACCGCTAAATATTTCGTGCGATTTATGTACATTAAAGCATTCATACTAATTGTTTTGACATATTTACGACAGACTGAACTAATTTAGTATTATTACTTAAAAATACGTAAACATCGTAGAAAGTAAAAGCGAAAGCCACGAATTGTTGGAGAATTAAGTGATCAGGCTATCTTCCAGTTTATACAATGATTACTCGTACAGTAAAGATCGAGATAAACACTGATTTTTTTCGCTTATTTCGCAAGTACGAAATATATTCATTAATTAAAATTTAGGAAAAATCTCCGCATAATTTAATTTATTTAAATAGAAATTTTTTATTACAATGCATTTATTAAAAACGACAAATCTTATAGTCAATAAAAAATAAAAATTTGACATATTTAATGAACGATTTTTCGGTTAGTTGTACGAAGTATACGAATCTGCTGTATACTTCAAAATTTAAAATCAGTATATTTAAAAGCATAATGTCAAATATTAAAGTAAAAATAAAATGACCGCTAATAAAAATATTTTTAAAATTTTATGATTAATGTTTTGAAATTATTAAAAATAACCACTTTAACAAATTTTCTCACTTTATTGAATAAAATTATTCGGGAAAACGTTTACATAATTTAAGGTGACTACGGAAGTTATACTATAGGTTTAATTTCGTAGTTTACAAAATACGCTTTTGATTTAAATGTTGGAAAACTTAAATATCCAAAGAATTTTGTAAATTAAAAACCTAGTTTGTAAACTACGAAATAAAATCTTACCTAGCCTCCGAAGTCACCTTAAACGTGTACATTCTTATTTGCAACCCAATAATAAATACATTAATATGATTTATATCAATGTTTATATTAATATAGTATATATATGATAAATATGTTGCATTATCATTTATTTAGAATATTATTATTACATCATTTATATTTTATTTTTTCAATAAACAATTAGCACATTAATATACATAACATTTTATTGCTATTTTTTAAAATTGTTTTCAAAAATAATTTTGTACTGGTAAACAAAAGCTATTATAAAATTTACAAATTATTAATTTGTAAATTTATTGAGTTTCTAATAATTTCTATTTTTTACGGAAATTCTAAACTTCAAAAAGCAAAAAGAACCATAAGAATCGCGCAAATCGTAAATCACATATAAAATCGGCACTTTCCAAAATCGTTCTAATCCATAAAATCATAAAAACGATACCGTACTTCATAACGCGCTAAGAATTAATAATAATAAAATAAAAATTAGTCGCCGCAAGCGAGTGAAAAGTAAAAATGACAATAGTTTCGGGTAATGAATGACTCTTGCGAATCTTTGGGTTACTCGCGCTGTCCGCACACTGAGTATAGGAGCGAACGAGAGAGAAAGAGAAAGACAGAGAGAGAACGGGAGGAGCGATCTGTTGCAGCTTGGAGCACAACTGCAGCAGCGGGCGTATTCTTGTGCCTGCTTCAACACACGTGCTGCGCAATGCACGCTGCAGCTGTGTGTTCTTTGCGTTCTCTCTCTCTCTCTCTTTCTTGCGCTCCTTCAATTCGAAAAGCAAAGGCGCACATAGATGCCAGAAAGATGAAAGATGCAGAGAGCAGAAAAAAAGAGGAAAGAGCGAGCCTCATTCGGGCGGATTAATCGGCAAGAGAGAAGAGAGATGAGAGAGCCGGGAGTGTCGGGACGCAGTGCACGTATACGGGACGGCGGAACTGCATTAAACTCTTGCTCTTAATTAGCCAGATCTCTCCTCTTTGGCTGCATAATCGCGCGGATGCTGCGGTCCTCGCTCTGGAAGAATGTCCGCAAAACTCGAGGTCCGCGCGCGCCAAGAGCGAGAAAGAGAGAGGTAGAGCGAGAAGGCTATATACGGTATCAGCGGGAGATCCGCGGGTGCGCGAGATGATTTCGAGTGTATAAGAGGCGGGTGCGGTGCCTCGGCTGAGATTCTAGAGACACAGGCAGGCAGCATCAGGCCGAGAAGGAGGCATTTTAAAAGCACACGGAGAGCGAGTAGCGGGCGCGCGCGCGCTCGCCTGGAGAAGCGCCCCTCTCTCTCTCTTCTAGCTCTTTCTCGGGTGCGCCGCCAAGCTTATACAGCCGAGCGCCGCCAAGAAGGCGTCCTTCCTTCTTTTCTCAAGCGAGAGAGAGAGAGAGAGACTCTACACTCTACTATATACGCGTATATATACACACATAAAACGATCGGCTCGCGCTACTTTTACATGTAACCAGCACGCGCTCGCTCCAGCCCACTCGGCCGAGCAGCCAGGGAAATTCGGTCCACGAATGAGAGAGATAGAGACAGAAAGAGAGGAAGAGAGAGAAGCATTTAAAGAAGCAGCAGCAGCAGCAGCGAGAGTATACGGTTTCTCCTTACCTTGTCGAGGCACTTGAGCTCCTCGATCGGGTAGACCGTTTTCTCGCAGCGGGCGCACGTCTTGCTCATTTTGTGTGTCCTTGATATATGTGCCTGTTGCGCCTCGTACGCACGTTCTATATTGCTCTCTGTATACGTGGGCGCGCGCTCGCTGGCTCGCTGGTCTCTCTCTCTCGAGAGAGAGCAAGCGAGTTCAGAGGGTAAGGACGCTAATAAATAGCCCAAGATGCACTCTCCTCCAGCGTCCTCCAGCTCGCTCTCGCACTTGTGTATCTCTCTTTCTACATCAGCAGTCGAGCGGCGGCTCCAGCCAATCGGTCATGTGCTCCACAGGAGCAGCAGCAGCAGCAGCAGCAGGAAGACACACACTCGCAGGGGGCCCCGCAACTGCAGCAGCAGCGGAAAAAGGCGCGCGCGCGCACTAAAATTTCACAGGCACATGCACTCACGCGGCGGCTGCGGCTCACTCGTTTCTCTCTCTCTCTCTCTCGAACTGTTAGGCGTGTGCGCGCGCGCTTAGAGAGACACACACGTCGCTCCCGAAATCGAGGCGCGACGTCGAGAGACTAGGATGCGCCGCAACACCGACAGATATACACACTGAGGACAGAAGAGCCCAGGCCCAAGCCTCACCAGTATATAGACACGCACAAGACGATCAGTGCTGGAAGCGGCCGCCGGCCGCACTGCCCTCTCGCTGCACAAACGTACCTACCGCTGCGCTGAGCCGCACTTTTCAGACAACGAGCGGCTGCTATAGATATGCGTTTGGTCCCCTACATGTATATAAGCGCAAACTCCAGTCCTCGCGCGAGTTAGATTTTATAAAGCCGAGACCGAGATATATCTGGCTTCGAACCGCAGCGCTACTGTGTCTATAATCTCGTCTGTGGCTGTACTCTTGAGTACATCGCTGACAATCTGACATCAGCCCATTGTGCGACCAGTAGGCCCTGGAGAACCGAGTTTGCAACGCCATCTGTCAGAAATGAGGCTAACTTTCGGAAAGGAGCAATATGTAGATTTATATAGGCAAAGGCTGACAGTTGTTGTGGACTATAGTGAGTATTTGATATGTATCCAAACAAAATTGTTTTTTCACTTTTGTTCCATGTGGCCTAATTAGTTTTCTGTTTCCAATACTTATGCACGTATATAGATATATTGTATGGGTAAGAGTGAGAATAGCAACAGGTTTACCGACCGAGATAAATTTCATTCTCTTTTTCATCATAATAATAATCTATCACGTTAAATTTAATTAGATTTTTTAAATTACTCACTGTACCGTTGATAGAAATATTTAAATATTAAAAAAAGACTTCTTATTTCATAAACTAATCTGATTAAGAACTTTATGTTCTGTCCTACGTCAGCTAAAGCGCTTGGATATCTTTTGATTTTTGTTATCAGAGACCGATTCATGCCACGATCTGTACCCATAAAACTTGTACCATAATTACAAAAATTAAAAGACATCCAAATATCTTTTACGGTAGTCGAAACGGTACATTTAATGGAAAAAGTAAATGGATTATTCATTAAAGCTTTTTTTAAGTATAATAGGTTTTTCAATATTCTATTATCATTCCATTATTCGACGTCAATTACATGTAAAATTAAAAATAATTCAACTATATATTGTGATTCTAGGAAAAAAATTTTTTTACTCATTTGTATTATAAAATTAATAACAAATATTTTCTTTTTAATAAAATATATTCTTTCTTTGTATTAAAAAATTATTTTACAAAATTACAGGTAGTATCCGATATAAAAAGTTATAATGTACAAAATATTAAAATATAACAACGTTTCCTTTACAACTGTATATATGTACATTTAATAGTGGTTGGTTTAACAAATTTTGCTGCAAAAAATGGCCAGTCTATAAAATCTTTTTTTTAATTAAGTATTCATTTTTTGCCCTGTCCTCTGATAAACTGATAGATAACGCTGAAATCTTTACCGCCTAATCCATGTGCCATCATTGTTCTGTAAAGCTGGTGAGTTAATGAACCAAGAGGAATAGGCGATCCGGTTCTTGTGGCGGCCGCTTGTGCTAAACCAAGATCTTTGGAGATCAGGGCTGTTCCGAAACCACCCTAAAAGAATCAATATAATTTTTTTGTTAATTAACGGCTGCATAAAGACTTTATATTGTTTTACTTTTATAACTTTTAATTAAAATAAGGCTAAATAAAAAATTTATGTCTGATCTTCTGATAATTCTCATTTTTCTAAAAGAAGAAACGTGAAAATTTTTTTATTACCTCGTAATTGTTAGAGCTCGGAACTGTTGGAATTAATCCAGGAACTGGGTTGTAAATTTCCGACGACCAACATCTTCCCGTGCTTGTATTGACGATGTCAGTGAGAATTTTTGGATCTAGCCCTAGTCTGAAAATTTTTTTTAGTCATTAGAAAAATAATAATATATTTAATTAAAAATATATATACTATTATAAAAGTGAAATAATTTTTCAAAAATTCCTGTTAAGATAAAAATTGGTAACAAGACAAAAATCTTACTTTTCTCCTAGACTAAGTGCTTCAGCCACACCAACCATGGAAATGCCGAGAAGCATGTTGTTGCAAATCTTGGCTACCTGTCCCATTCCAATGTCACCGCAATGAACTGCCCTTTGACCCATTGCCTCCAAGAAAGTTTTAGCTTCCTCATAGTCGGATTTAGATCCGCCGACCATAAAGGTCAGAGTTGCATTCTCTGCTCCAACAACTCCTGCAAATTCATAATTAAGTTAGTTTATTTTCAAAATCAATGATTCCTAAAAGCATTTCAAACTTTATCAAATAAACAATGATAATCCGATTTTTTCCTTATTGACGTCATGAAAATATATCTATGTATATATTTATAGATATCTTGCTTGACGTATGCGAGCGAATGATATCTAACCAGATTTATTTATCAAATTCGCACACTTTGAGTAAATTCTAATTTATACCTCCAGAAACCGGGCCGTCGATGAACCTAAGACCCTTTTTCTGTGCTTCCGCGGCAACTGTTTGGGACACTGATGGGTCGATCGTACTGCTATCAACCAGAAGAGTACCTTTTTTCGCCGCACTATAACGATAAGGTTTTTATTATATACCCTTTATCAAAAAATTATTAATAACAGCAATATATTGATATAAATTGAGAACAAACCTTATGATGCCATTTTCGGCGGTGTAGGTATCCAACACATGTTGGTTCATGGGCAACATTGTGACGACGACTTCGGAATTTTGGGAAACTTCGGCAACATTTTGAGCGCCCTTAGCTCCTGCACTCACGACCTTATCTACGGCGCTTTTATTGATATCGTATACCGTGAGTTTGTAACCCTTTTTCATGAGATTCTTGGCCATGAACGCGCCCATGTTACCAAGGCCAACGAAGCCGACATTTGAGAAAGATCGTTGACCTACTGAAATGAGTCAGGTGTATACAAATATATTAGAAAAAAACGGGCTTTGAAGTATGTATTTTGTTTGATAGGCAGGTAATAATGGTGTAACAACTGTTATATATAGATAAGGACTATATTTCTATAATACCACGATGAAGCAACCAATATTTTTAATAATATATGCCTTACCTACATTACAAAAAAAATAAATATAGTATAATTTTCTAATAAAAAAAAAAGACACTACGTAATCTCTCAAAGAAAAAATTTGAATAATTAATAAAACGAATAAAAACCTAAGAAAGTAAAAACCGGCAAACATATCGTTAACGAAACCACACATCTCCCACATCAGCAACTGTCCAACGCAAACCTACCTTTTCCAAGCGTGGATCGGCCCACGGACCTGGTGAGAACATTAATCACGCCCATGATTTTCAAAAATTAATTCGCACTAAACGCGCGCAGAACTATCGACACGGATTGCCGGAGCGTGGAAAATCAAGTACAGGCAGCGAGTCTTGTGACCTCAATCAGACTGAATACTCGATGTGTCGATTCGCGGCACTAGCCTATCGGCAATTAGATAACGCGCTCGACGCGAGCGCGCGCTCGCAAACAGATCGCTCGAAAGGTCCGAAATTTCCGCACTACCATATACGCATACACACACGTGTGCGCGCCGCAGGAGGGGCCTACTTGGTATGCTACTATGGACGGAGCGCGCGCTTGCGCCGTTGGTGTGTGTGTGTATAACGTCGCGGGGAACGACTGAAATAAAGTTCATCGTCGCGGGCGTGGGTTTCTCTCTGAGCGTTATGAGAACCTGTTTTCGCATTCGTTGTTTTTTCCCCGTGTCTCTTTTCCCTCTCTCTCCGGCCGCTTCTTTCTTTAGCCGGCGTGCGCGCGCGCTATCAAAGTCAGACGCGCGAGGAGCTATTGGACCGATCGGAATGAGGAGAGGCAGGGAAGCCGAGCGTTCATTCGCCAAATTTTTTATCGCTGATGAATTTCTGTGTTTGTTCTTCATTTTTTACTATCAGAAAATTGGGTTTGCTTTTTGCTGAGCTGTTACTGAGAGGTATTCGCAGTAGGTGATATTTCTAATTATTCTTATCTACACGTTTACCAGATTATAATGATTTCGAGTATTGTATATTAGCATAGATTGAGTAGGAGGCGGGTAAACAAAGTATCCGCAATCTTTATTTTACTTTTTATCGGGCCATTTTTTAACGCGCGATGATACGTTATCACTGACAATTTTGAGATATAAATGAAATCTTATTCTAAACGAAATTAAGCATTATCATTATCATTGATATTACAATAATTATTGCGAAAGAAGAAAATCGTTGCATAAGATATGCACTGATATTCAAATAAAATTATCACACTGTCGATAACAAAGTGGCTCATTTGCTTATCGGCATTTTACTAATGATCTTATTTATCGTACAGTGTATCATTATCGAATTTCATTCTATGATATACTACTATTAACCCATTTCAAACTTTATATCCCAGTTTTTCTGAAGCTTGATTATGGAAGTCAGTTCTGATTTAGTAACAAATTAGATAATAGTATACGTTAATTATGAATGCTTAGCGTATTTATATTATGACTTCATGTTATTTTCGGATATATAAATAGTGTATGATGGATTTCAATTATCGTAGTTATTGTACACCGTGTATTAAGTAAAGTTTAAAATTTCAGTCATTTGTTATCGAAATTAACTATTATTCCAAATATTATTCTAAATTAACTAAGTAAGGTTTATTTATTAAAAAAGTTTTATTCACAACTCAAATGATTAGAATTCGTTACATAATTTTAAAGACAGTTCTATTAGTATTACAATGCGTTTGAATTTCAAATCAATGAGGAAACGCGTTACAGAAGAAGAAAATTAATAAGTCAACTTTATGAAAAGTATGTTCAACTTCAACTGCCGCGAAAACAAAGATTTGTTTTTTCAAGTTGTTTGAATAAGAATCGAAAAAATCTTTTCCACGAAGTATACTTGGAAATGTTGAATTTTTAGAGATTGATTAGATAGTTTTCTTACATTTACTTACAAGTAACCACAAATTGCTGTTAAAAAACAATACACTTTGAATTGTTTTTAAAAAATTTAATAAAAAAAGGTTTACATAATAGATCTTTTAAGGGAGAAATTTTCGTAAATTAATAAAATGCACTACATAAGATAACTTTTTTAAAGAATTTGTTATCTCATCAGAAATGTTTTTACTGGTGTCACTGATAAAATTAAAATTAGAAATATATTGATATGATTTTTTTCAAGTTTTGATAACTTGCAATTATAAACATAAATTGAACAGCTTCAAAAAGCACCAAAATGAAAACATTTATCTATTTACTTTAGTGTCTAGTTGATTTTATCGAAACTCGTCAATTAACTCATATCAAACATACAATATTCTCACACCAATGGTTAATTATAAGGACCCCACGATAAGTGCGGTCATTACTGTAAAATTCCCTTAGAATATACACAGCCTTGACAGATAAAGCATCACATGTTTGCTGTGAAAACATTCAAGCCCTTATCTGCTGTCGTGAGAGAAAAAATACGTTTGTCTGCAGTTTGTTTCAGCTATACCTATGACATTTTATATAGTATCTCTTAATTACTCGTGTAAAGTTGCTTCACGTTCACACTTTCAGTGTCAGCAATGTCAGTTGTTAATTCAATGTTGCATATTGAAGAACAAAAAATTGAAAACTTTCAAGACTGCGCGAAATTAGTTACTCATTGTGTTATTTTTTGCGTAGAACTATGTGTTTTATATAAGAATGATTTAATGGCATCTATTACAAAATGAATTTAATGTTTTTTTTAATATTATTTATAATATTTTGGTACAGACATTCAGTTTCTGGTGAAAAATATGAAATCTTGAAGGTGAAAGAAAAGCCTTGGTTAACGAAAAAGTTTATGGCTATTATTTTAAATTATTCATTTCCAGAATCGCGCTGCTGCAATATTTATATAAATAACAGTAAGTTATTTGTGACATTAATGAAACATAGTTAGAACTGTTTTAACTTTAAATTTTAGATATAAGCGAGGAGGAGTATCGATTGTTTAAATCATTTGTATCTGTTTATCAAGAAGGTCTCTATTTAAGAAGAAAAAATTTTGATTGCTCAGATTATCTTCTAATTGCATCCCATGATTTTCAAATAATTGATTATTTTCAAAGGTACGTAGCTATAAAAGTAAAAATTTTTAATATTTTACATTACACAGAATTTGAAATAAAAGTGGACTATAATATTAGTTTATCTACAGCAAAATCTACAAATAGAATTATCATATTAATTGATTCGACACTGCAAGAAGACTCTAAGTTATTCAATGTCTCTTTTTATAACAACTCAAATGTTATTATTATTTGTCGAAGTGGAAATTATATTTTATCTGAGAATTATTTAGAACCTCGTAGTTTTCAAAAAGTTAACAGGTAGCGTGCCTTAAAATTAAAGTTAATTTAATAATATAAATAATCAATTAATTAATTAGTTAATTAATTTATTAGAAATAATATTATTTTTTTTAAGATTAAAGAAAATGGAAACAAAATTTCAAATGATTAATTTAAAAGGTAGAGAACTTCAAGCATCAACATTCTTTAATCCACCTTTTTGTTTCTTAAGAACAACGGTCAATAAAACTGTTAATGGAATTCCAGTACAAATGTTCTTAACAAATAACAGTAAACTTACTTTTTATTTCTTAAGCTTTTTTATTTTTACTTTCATATTATGTTCTTAAAGTTTATTATTTTAACTGTATTGATTATTTTAGGACGAGAAATAGATGGAATAGAACTGCATCTTTTTATGATAATCGCCAAAGCATTTAATTTTTCGTATAGATTACGGTCTCCAACTGGACGTTACAAGTAGAAATGAATCAGAATTTATATTTCAAACAAATCGATCCAAATGTGGAGTAATATTTGAATATCTGTAACAAGATATCAAATTAAAGTCTTTAATCATGATGTATTTGGTATATTTAAATTTACATTAGTTGCAAATATCAAATTATTGATATTGACTACTAATTATGTATAAAGTGTATGTTAACTCAGATTACCCAATTAAAAAATTTGAGAAGATATCTCATCTGAGGTCTCATCTGAGATTATTTAGTAGAGTAATGTAATGGATTACAAAAGTGATATTTTGCTCTAATAAAATAATACCAAATCAAACGTGAACTTACTAAAATAATCCAACCACATTTGGTTCTGATTTTTATATACTAAGAATAAAATAAAATAAATATAATAATACATTATAATTACTTTAATCAATTTCATCAATAAAACATATTTTTCAGGCATGGAAGAAAATTCAACGATACAACTTGGGACAGCGGCATGATCAATCAAGTAATTGAAAAAGAGGTAAACAATGAAAGATACATTATAATAAAATAAAAAAAATTCTCATTTATAGATCATTTACCTCTCAGGTACACATTGCCTTCGGCAGCATATGGATCAGTTTAGACAATTACGTCTTCACGAACCTAACCGAGCCATGGACCCAAGTTTTCATTCACTTCCTTGTCCCAAGACCCAAAGCCTACACCAGCTTCTGGGCCCTAACTCGACCACTATCACCAGCTGTATGGTTCTTCCTCGTTAGCGTCCTTAGCTTACAAAGTATGTGCATTTACGGCAAAGCATGGATAAATCCTCTAGTGCCCAGGTACTTTCGGAATTTCATTATCACCTTTACCGAGATGATGGGTCGGATGCTGGGTACTTGGCTGCCGGTAATCCCACCGTCGCTCAGGCTGAATTTGGTACTCTGGGAGCTCGCGGGATTTATCATGGTCACTGCTTATTGTAGCAGTCTAGCCGCCCGTCTTACGAATCCGGAATTTGAAGAAAGGTATGCAAGAAAAAAAACTTGCTTTTGTTTAAAAAAAATTCTTAATTTTTTATGACTTTTGTAATGTAGAATTCTTAATGAAATAGTAATGATTATTACGTTTTATTTAAATCTTTATTTTAAAGAATAGATACTGTCAAGCAATTTATCGAAACAAACTTGACTTGGGGTAGAGAAGGTAATGCCCCTCAATACCATGAGTATTTTGATATGGAAGTACGTTATTGAAATTATAAATATAATACATATATTTATTTTTATTATTTTAACTAATTAAATTATTTATTCTTCAATTTATAATAATAGGATAGGTATGGAAAGCAAATTCCAAGCCGTTTTATTTTAGAAAAGTCCGTCGAAGATAGAACTCAACTATTGCTTCAGGGGAATCATGCAGTAATTGGAAGGATTGTCGGCAATGTCTACTATCCAGAAAATTACGTTACTTATAAGGCTTTGGAGGTATAAAAATATATTGCAATTATTTAAGTAAGAACTATTGTGTTTATATAATCAAATTAATCAATATCTTTATCATAAGAATCTAAGAGTAATGAAGCAGACTGTGGGTAAATTTTATACTGGTTTTGCGGTACAACCGTGGCTCCTGAAACCTATTAATGAGGTGCGAATAAAGTACTTAATGTAACATAATTTTATATTCTGATTTGCCATTATAATTTCTTTCAATAAATAACAAATTTTATAAACTTTTATCTGAACTATACGGTAATAAATAACTATTTCATAAAATAAAATAGTAAATGAATAATATACGTTATAATTGATTTAAATATGCAGATTTATAATTTACAGATCATGATGCGCTTGAAGGAGTCAGGAATTGTATTGTACCATATGGAAAATGTTATACACCGTCGAACTGGCGCGTCGTTGCGCGAAGTATTCATTGAGCATGATAATATCGACTTTAATCGAGCAATCGTTCTTGCCATCAATCCATTAGGAGTTGGATTTGCAACTTTGATTTTTGGTTTGATTGTAGCCAGTCTGGTATTTTACCTAGAACTACGATCAATCAAAGAAAACTGGAATCTTCGTCAAATTTTTCACATGGTCAAGAATAAAATAATAATTTCAGAAATATTTCGTTCTGAGAAGTAGATAATTATCAATGACAGATATTAAAATTTGTCTTCCCAATAAATTACAACTTATTATTTTATCTAGAAAATAGATTTAATTTAATTGTTTTATGAATTTTAAAGATTATGTTTGTTAAATGTTAAATTTATAGATTTACAAGATATTGAGAGCAACAGAATTTTATTTTGTAAGTATTTAACGATATATTAATTACCACTAATTAAAATTTACTTTCTTAATCACACTTTATTTTGTAAGTATTTAACGATATATTAATTACCACTAATTAAAATTTACTTTCTTAATCACACTTGGTTTAAAATTGCTTTCGTGATTAGTGCATAAACTTATTTACGCAAACAAAAATTATTGTATATAAATAGTATAAGTGTATATATTTATTTTATGTATAATAAAAGAATTTATTAATGTAAATATCTAAGACTAATTTTAAAACCTTGCTAGAATTAATTTAGTTCATTTAATGATTAATTAATTAATTAATTTAATGATTAAAACTTTTTTTTAGGAGGAACATTTTATTAATTTATATAAAGTATAAAATTGAATTACATTCTATATTAATATTTAATACAATAGAGAGATCTTACCTAGTTTCTTTAAATAAATTTTTTGATTGGCGCAGACGATTTTCTATGACTTATTGACTTTGTTCAATATGTGACTTTTAATGCTCTGAATCTTAAATATTCACTATTTTCGCAACTTGAAAATACCGATTAATTATACTTTCATCTCGTCCTCTATGAAATCAACATTAAGGAATTTATTTTTTTTTTATTTTTAGAGAATTTATATTGCATGCCCGTACCTTGAAATATGAAAAAAAAGCAAATAAATTTTTCCTTTTTTTTTCATACATTATCTTATGGGATTGAAAATTAACATGCCAAATAAATTTATAAATACTGCTTTATAAATTTGAGGAAAATTTATTTATTACTCCGGGTCGTAGAATATTTTCTAATAACTTTAACATCTCACCAATTAAAACTTATTTATTCTTATTCGAAGTGATTTTTCAATAAACTAAGCTAGCTAAATCGGCTATTCATGTTTAAAATCATAGAAAATTAAAATATTTCAATTTTAAATACTTCAAAATTGACTTCTTGTGTTATGTGTTTTTTCAAAAATTTTTTTTGTTTCAATATCATAAAGCTTCCCAGCGAGAAAGCAAAATGCATACTTCACAAAAGCTTTGACTTTTCTTACTGATGAATACAGATTACGGAAAATTTGCATTCAATCGATTCGTCTGCAACAGCTTTTTTAAATTTTGAAATTCTATAGATGAAAATATACAAATGACTTGCCTCTTCTATAAAATATTTTACTTTCTGAATGTTTGTATTGTACGGCGTATATGTGCATATATGCATGAGTGCGTAAGTGTGTATCGGTTCGAGCTCCTATTTTATCGACATCTACAAATTATATAGTTTTTTGACTATTAAAAAAAATATATTGCGATATAAGCAAATCCAGGACATAGTTGCCCTCCGTAATGATATACTCTACCTCCAT
>JAPYZB010000609.1:0-23748 GCA_030522745.1 Eupelmus kiefferi | reverse complement strand
AAGTTATCTTTCCACATAATTATAATTTACATCTCTAAGAAAAGTGGTCAGTTTTCGTGCACGAACATTTTTACATCGTCCAAGATGAAAAAAAAATGTTCTAGCTAGCGCACTCCTTTTCATCTCACCACGTGCTAAAATCTTTTTCTCGGCCTTGAAAAATCTCGACTCTCGAGGCGACTCCGAAAGAGAAAAAGCGAGACTTTTACCCGAGCAGTCGAGAAAAAAATTAAGTCCAGGGTAGAAAAGCGGGACGAGCGATGTGGAACGCTGAGAAAAAAACGCATCACCAAGAGAGAGAAAATGGCCGAGCGGCTCAATTAAGGAACGAACGGTAGACCGAGTCTTTCGTTTTTTTATATACCTATCTGTCTATTGTTTTTTGTGCGCATTACTCAGGAGTATAATATGCACTGCTCTGGGATTTCTGGTGATAACGAGTGCAATTGTGCTGTGACTGAGAGATGAATTTAATAAATTTTTGCAATTTGTGCTTGCTTTTCACTGGCTTGTTTGAGTCTATTTTGTTTATTTGAATATCTATGGGTGCATTCAGCTAGTGTAATAATATGTATACGTAGCTGTTTATTCAATTATAAATGCAATTTTCTGCTTATATTCGTAACTAAATCGTTCGCTTATTTATTCGTGTGAATAAAATGGGGTGGCATTTTGCAATGCCTGCACCATGTGATTTTAACGAAAATATATGGGCTTATATTAAAAGCTTCCTTTTTTAAAACCACCGATTGTTTGCATTAAAACTATATTACCACAAACCATGATTTTCGCCTCTTAAAATTAATTAATTAGCTATTAAAGCAAAGATTTATTCAACGCTCACTTGCGAATTCAAGCTATTAAAATAAATTAATTACGCGTCGCCGCCAAGTTTAAATTAACCGTCCGTCAAATTGTGCGCGACGTATCAAAATGGTAAATTAGTTTGACTATATTTCAGTTGAAATGGATATACCTACATGAGCATATGCATCTGAGAGCTCAATGCTTAACGCGGCGTGTTCCTTCTTCATAATGGATTTGCCAATTAAATTTACCATCGACTCAGGACAATTTATCACTCGCGCCATTTAATTAAATTGCTGGCTCGCGGAAAGTAAAAAAATTTGACATTTTTATTTCGATGCTGGCCTACATCGTAAGTCAAGGGCATTCATATAGTGAGTCGATATTCATATATGAATGAAATTTGCAATTATTCTACTCGTATTGTCCGAGAATAATATTTTTCTCGACGGATAATGCATTATCAATTATCTTTTTTACTTTATTTCTGGGGACGTAGATTCGGACCTTCCGATAAAACCGTTCAACCGTTGAAAATAAAGAAAATCGATATCTAACTAATGGACTAAATCTAATTGAGTGAAATAAAATCTATCCTATGAAATCCTGGGAGTAATAAGTCAAGTAGTTTTGTCTAAATACTAGTTCGAATTTGCATTCAGGCTATAATTTGATTTTCTAATTAATGAATTCCTTATAAACTATGTAATAAAAAACTGATAATTAAAAAGAATTATCAATTTACTTCTTCATAAACCGTGGCAAATCTTTCTAAAAGAAATAGTAATTTCTTATTTGAAAAAATTTTCTTAATTATCAGATTAAAACCAAAATATCAGTAAAAAATATCTCATCATTACAAAATAGATAACGCTCTTATCAGCGTCATTGTTAAATTCCATCTACTTAATCACCAAATCTCAAAGCGCTCACTATTAAAAGCCGCAAAGTATAACACCTACATCTATCAAAACAGCACCTTAACCTACATCGATCACGTGGTACGGCGTCGTCTGCAACGACCACGTGACCCTCTAACCTATAAACTCCCTCGTGTCTACAACCCGCATATCTACCGCAGGCAAAAAGCGCATTAAGCAATAAGCTGTACCTACAGATAATAAATAATCTTCACTAACCTGTTTAAATCCTCGATACATAACGCGTATCTCCTGTCTAGAGAATTTCGTCTGCCTTTGCAGCTCCTCGAGGGCGACGGGCCGCGTCGTCTGGTGTCTGGCCCGCGCGCTCTCGAATTCAAAGAGGGCCTCCTCAGGCCCCGGCGAGTCCGGCGGCGTTGCCATCTCCTCTTGGCTCTTTTGCTAGTTTCTTGCTTCGCTCTGAACTCTGCTTCC
Organism: Eupelmus kiefferi; assembly: GCA_030522745.1. Classification (NCBI taxonomy): domain Eukaryota; kingdom Metazoa; phylum Arthropoda; class Insecta; order Hymenoptera; family Eupelmidae; genus Eupelmus; species Eupelmus kiefferi. The sequence goes on along the minus strand of JAPYZB010000609.1, from coordinate 21,586 downwards.
GCGGCCTAACGAGCGCGCTACACCGCCCGTCGGCTCCGGCTCGTCTGCTGGTGCTGATGCTGCATGTTACGATGGCTCATCGCCGCCTGTAAGCAGAGCCGGGGAGAGCGAAAGATTCGCTTTAGCTTTGATTGCGAGGTGGATCGCTGCTAACACGGAGGGACATTTCTTTTAGGGGATGGTGAAGAAATTTGAATTTTTTGCGGTTTTGGCTTTTTTTGTTGAAGTGGGGTATACAAGTTTTGTCTATTGTGTTCGAAATTTAAAATGATTTTCTAAATTAATATTTTATCGTTAGTGTTATCCCGGTTAAAAATTAAACATATTTAAGTGCACATTTTAAAATGTCGCTTATTTAGAATTTCCGGAAATACTTTAAGTAGAATTTTTAGATAAAGTGTTATTTTAACAGACGTTGACTAGAAATTCTGTCTAAATTCCAGGATAGCAAATAACGTATTATAAAGCCGTAGAAGCTACAATGGGCTTTTATTATGCAAGAATATATCACCCGTGCGCTACAATTTACTGTTTCATTCTAATACAATGCAATTAATCACGACGTGTGCAAATTTTTCTGAAATACCTAGATTTTAAAGTTCGTACACTGAAATCAGGACAACTTCATTTGGATTGTAAAATTTGCCAAAAACTCGCTTTTATTTCAGAATGAAGAATCGGCTGCCAGCTGTTTCATTGAGTCGTACTGTATGCTGTCGCGAATAATATCATAAATATAACAATATTTGCATTTGAAAAAATGTAAATGCTACTGAAAAAAAACAGCTCTTTCAAAGCGTCGCAATATTTTCTCGCTAACAGCCTTTAAAAAATACTAAAGGAACGTACTCGTATATGTCATGCCAATATGTTTCAATATAAACTGGTATATATATTAAAAAACTCTAAACTCAAGATATATAAACTTTCTTAATCCCATCTACCAAAACTCCATATAAATTATTCTAAACTCTTATATACTAAAACACTACTATACTAACTAAAAGAATAGCCCTTTGTTAAAAGTCGGACCGTTCTTCCACCGCCAGTACATTTAAAGCATATAATCTCGCTCTAATCTCCCGGCGACCTCAGAACGGTCCGACTTCCATCCGAGCCAAGTCGTCTACGTTAAAACAACTACTCTAATAAAAACTACCCCTAAGATAACTACGAGAAAAGAAACGTCCGGTAAAATCTCGGTTATTTCAATATTCAGCGCTGAGTTCTCCTGCTCGCGAGCCTCTCCTAGCTCGCGCTCATTAGCACGATATTGTGCGAGCTGGCGCGGCCAGCTCCGAGCCTCTTGAATATTTCATTATACGTCCGGGCCAGTGCTTGCAAGCTCGCGCGAGGAAGTTTCAGAGATCATCGGGCTGGATATGCGTTAATGAGCGGCCAATTATTTCGTCAGGGTTGCGAATGGCTGTGCTTGGCTGGGTTTGTTTTTATTTTAATGGGGGATGGTTCGGTGATTTTGGGGTGAGGTTCGACGAGTGCGCTGGGGTTGTTATTGGGTTTGTTAGTGCGGTGGGGGTTTCGTTGGATAGGTAGGAATTCTTTTTTATGTTATTTTATGTCTAAATGTTGTTTTTATTTGCGTGAAGTTAGAAAGATAAGTAAAGTGAAGTTAAACTGTTTATTTATGTTTACGTGACTTGATGTTTAAACAGTACTGTAATCATAGTTATTTTAAGATGAAAATAGTTACTGCTTTACGAACAATGATATTTTCGGAATTAAGTCTAACTTTAAACTGTTCTTTATTAGAAACGTGAGATTTATGGGCTTGTTAAAAGCAGCTTTATAAATACTAACACAATAAAAAACTGCAATGAAATTTTATATATGTAGATCGCGCCGACGATAAACTACAACTGTACTAAAACCATTCTACCCGTTTACTTTCTTTACCAAATCAAATTCCAAAACCAATCACTAACAAAACAATACCAAAAAAATCATTCTCTAACCATAAACCGACGAACTTTCCATCAATCCCCCCTATCCAACACCTCAAACTCCCGAAAAATTAATTTTCCAAACAATCTCCCGACGTATCGAAAAGCCACAACTCCAAAGCGTTAATTGAAAGCGCAGCTACTAAACAAAAACTCAAACGCGAGTACGTAACACCCACGAACAAAAGCCGGCTAGAAAAAGCGCGCGTTTTCGTCAAAAAGAGAGATAAGAGAGTAACAAACGCGCGGCGCGCGCGACTCATATTTCAGCGGCAACAAAAGGGGGAAAAGATGACGAAGGAGGGGATCACAACAGGTTCTTCTCACTGACAACTTTGTCCTTCTCGCTGGCTCGAGATTTATCGCGCTTTCTGGGCTATACAGGCCGAGCTGATCGGACGTTATCGGGACGAGTCGCGGCATCTTTTTGAGGCTGGATTCGATGGAGGAGTGGCTGGGTTTTTGGTCGCGGGTCGATTTTAATAGCGATCGAATTGCAGATTGCGACTGAATGGTATTTTGCGTTGAAAGCTTTTTTTGAATAGGATAGTGGATAATGCACGGTAGGTTTGCAGGCTGGATTGAAAGTTTCTACCTGAACGAATATTTATTGAATAACGTATTTACTGAGATAAATGTCTGGTATATACGCCAAGTATTGTGGGAGGAAAGTTGAACTTTTTCGCTGTATAAGAAAGTCATTGTTACGATGCGATCCGCGCTGACGAAGAAATATTTCTATAAAAGATTATCGAAAAAATTCCGAAGAATGCGCTTGACTGGACAAAAGCTCCGATTGTGCGTAATAACATGTTTCCACCGCGCAACAGAAAAGCCCGAGAGCTGCGCTCGTATTTAAAAGCACGCGAGAGAAAATTCCAAAGGAAATCTCGCATACCGCGCGAATAATGCTACATTCGTCGCGAGAAGTCCGAGGATCCCCGCGGCCAGTGCTAGCTTACGTGTGCAAAGTTAGCTCCGAGTGCTTCTCTATGCATAGCGGAGGAAAAAATTCGAAAAGCTCCAAGTATATGGAAATTTTTCAGCCGTAAATTCTATTAAAACGTTCGGAAGCCTCGTTAAAAAGTTTTTCCACACGACTAACTCGACACGTTAAACAGCGATAAGACACTTAGCGAAGAATTATTAAAAACTGTCCGCGCGAGAAAACGAAACAAAAAGGTGAGTTTAATTCTCTCGTACGTACGCGTAGTAGTGCCCGTACGGTCGCCTCGTCCGACCCGACTCGGCCTTCATCTACTTAGCGCGAGCGCACACCTGTTCTTTTCCCGTGCGATGAATCACGCCAACTTTGACGGTATTATTCGCGAGAATATTTTTAAAACTCCCTCCTGCCGCGATGCTCGTTCAATTATTTTAAAAATTTTTCATAATCTCGCGCGGCATTGGTAAAATGAAAAAGTTTAATTCAGCGAGTGCAGGAGGAGGAAAAGTTGAAAAGCACGCGGGGGGCGGCAAAGTCGTAGCCCGGTAAACTGATGGGCGCCCGAGAGGAACAGTTCGGGTAGTTTTTACAAGGAAAAAGAGCCGGTATCGATGCTAACGTCGCTGCCTAATTACACTCTGGCAGTCGAAAAGTTCGTTCGCGGCGAAACTTTCCTCTCACTCTCCTGCTTCCATAGCTAGAGGAGAAAATATACGAGAAGGCACCGAGGCGGAAGGCAAGCAGAGTGAGTTCCAATTACTATAAATCCGGCCTAACCGACCTCGTGCTCGCTCGATCAATCCCCGTGGCTGCAGCCTAATCCCCAGGACGCTGCGCTAATACCTCCCCGCGTTCGATTCTAATTAGAAGGGAGCCTCTACAGCAGCACTCACCTGCGCGCGTCTGTACACTAAAACGTCGTCTGCCGGGCTCTCTCCCTCTCTCTCTTCGTGGCAATTCTCGTAAGCGAGGAGGCGATCCCCGCGGCAATCGATGATGCACGCACACACTATCTCTCCGGCAGCATCCAGCGCCGCCCTCTCTCTCTCTTTCCCCCTAGCGAGCAACCTAACCTCTTCTTCTCTCTCCTTCTCTCTCTCCTTGCTTGCCGAGCTGCTCTCTCACACGCACGTGCGGCACACGCGGAAGCTGCGTAGCTTTCTTGGAGGGGGGGAGGAGCTGAGGTATAGGTGGTGGTGTATCAGCGAGGAGCTGCCGGTGCCCGCGGCGGCACGCAGCCCGCGCGGAGGCGGCGCGAGCGGGATTGATCAGCAGCCGAGCTACGACTGACTGAGCAGCAACCTCGCCGCATCTTCCTCAAAGAGCCTGGCTTCTGGCTCTGGCAGTTTTCCTTTTTTTTTATTTTTGTTTCTTATGAATCTCGGCTAGAGAAGGCTGATATATCTTTGTGGCTAGTTGGGCCGAAGAGCGGCTGTGCTGCGCGTCACTTCTTCACGTGTTAGATTCCCGCGTTCGATTCCCCCGGCTGAAGCGCACGTAACTGCCAATATTCCCGCGGGCGCTTGTCTATAGTTTCGAGCTCTCCTCCCCTTTGGCTTCGATCGAGACTCGCACCGAATGCTCCCGGCCTCCCGGTATCTTCACTACAGCCCTGTTATCAGAAATCTCTCTCTCAGCTTCTCGACGTAGAAGTCATCAGCTCAGGAGTAGGCGCGGTGTAGCCGCTCGTCCCCTGCTTCGGCCGGCCTTCGCAGCGACATTTTCTCTCCCCCTCGCAGGCTGCTGCTCCGCCGGGGACAGCTCGCCGCTCTCCCGCCGTTTTCCCTCACGACTTTCCCATAAAACGCGCACTCCACCTGCCGCCGCCGTCTTCGCTGATCTCGAAACTCCGGGAATCCCCGGGGAATCGAACGCTAGACTGACGCGCGCGTCGCTCTGCTCCCGAGCAGACGAGAAAAAAAGGTCGCACGCGCGCGCTCGCCCGCGAAAATGCGAATTTTATGTATAATGTGTAGAGACGCGAGCGACGCGAGACGGGTACGCTTGGCTCGACGACGACGACGACGAGTCGCTCGCTACTGGCGAGGCTCTCTCGCCGCCGCCGCTGGCGTACATCGGCGCGCGCCGCGGCGCGGGTGTTTCCCGAGATTTTCCCCCCGCGCGCCTGCGTGAGATATAGACCGTCGCTGAACGCTGTGTGCCGGAGAGATCTGCGCGCGCTAGGTGGCTTCTGCTGCTGCTGGTTTGGTCTGTTTAAGGTTTTTTTGGAAGGTTTTGGAGAGATGTGGGGTGATGGGGGCTTGATGAGTGGGTTGGTGAGTGGTGGATTTGAATTTCCCGCCGGTTTAATGTGGGCTTAGGGTGCGGACAGGTGCGGTGGGTCGATGGGTAAATGAAGGGTGGCATCAATGGGGGTAAGATGATAAGGGTTTGGGTAAAATGTACGGATGGGATTTGGTGTTGGTCAGGTGCGTAGTATTTACATGGAAAATTTTGGCACTAGAAGGTAGTTTTCTAAAAGAAATTTTGTGCGCTGAAAAAATTTCAAGCTTTGTGTTTTAGTGCCTCATTCGAATACGTAAATAACGTTATTCTAGATAGTTAACTACGAGAGGAGCTAAATATTTTAGTTTTTGAAAAAAATAACGAAATCAGACCGCCGAGAATTCACGATCCTCAAATAGATCGAGGTCGAAAATAAAAATTGCACCGAAAATTACGAATTCACTATTACGCTGTAGCTTCGTACACATCCCAATATACTCTACTTTGTTATTAGTCCTTTTATGACTAGCTCTAATTTTGAGACGAGTAATTTAGCAGGGTATTTTTCGAAGTATGCAGACGGACGAAATGAATTATTTTTAAAAGGATGTCTCAATCCTGCCGACGGGCTATTTTCATATCATCCTAAAGATAAATAAGCAATTTCCTTCAGGTTTCGTGTTTTAACTAATGAAAAATTACACTGAATTGCTGCAGGAGAATTGCGAGTGCTAAAAATGTACTACTTACTTACGTCTTTATTCGGTGCTTTTAAATTTGTTTCTAATTTTAATGCTTATTTTAACTTTTATAAATTAAATTCTTATTTATTTACTCCTAATTAATGAGGCTTTAAAAACGAAATACAAAATATGGCAAACGAAATACATTTATATGACTTTTTGGTGTATATTAATTGTGTATTATTTTTATATTAATTATTGCTCTTAAAATTAAAAAAAATTGTTCCGATGAAATATTAAAACATTTTTTATAATGTATAAAAATAAGGAAATTTTTTTTAAATAAATTATGTAAAAAATTCAATTTTTTACAAAGCTTTAAGGATGAAATTTGAATAAAATATTTTTTTATTCAATCTCTTGTTCAAATTTTAAACAAACTTTTTTATTTATTTATTGCAAAATATTGTATAATATACAACTTTAAAGAAGATGTAATTATATAGGAAAGCTCTGCAAATTTTCAGACCTGATGATTCTTCTAACCATATATAAGTATATATTCATGTCCACGCAAAAAAGTATATTGTAGATTCCTATTGTATCAATATATGATAGACTATGACTATTTGATGCATCCTGAATTACCAACAGAAAACCTCTTACTGCCGCAAATGTGAGTGTTCCGAGTTCGGCTTTAGGAAAAATACGTTTTGTAAATAAAGTGCAATTATTAAATAAGTTTGTTATAAAACAATTATACTTGTGTAACAGTGCGGATATTTTGTTGAACTAAAATGAAAATTTTATCTTACTCTCGTGTATTTAGTGATAAAACAATACGTTTGTTGCGGAGTTTAAATAACACTAATAGAGGTTAGTTTTTATGAATAAAGTTTTTTCTCTTTCTAAATGTTATTTTCAGTGTTTTTAATAAATTTATTTTACAATTACAGCAAATGTCTTTGCTATACAGCAAAAAGCACAGCATACCACAACAGAAGATAGAGATGAGGTACATTCTTTTTTACTATTTCCAAAATACTTTTCATTGATTTTTAACATAAATTTAAATTTTCTTTAAAGCCGATTGAATTGGAAAATCCATTTGAAAAAGAGAGGAAGATTTGTTTGTTGTGTAAACATAACATTCAGCCAGACTACAAAAATGTAAGATTACTGTCGCAATTTCAAAGTCGATTCACAGGTAGAATCTATGGAAGACATATAACAGGATTGTGTAAAGCCAAACAAGAAATTGTAGAACGTGAAATTGCCAAAGCTCAGCAAAGTGGTATGTATTTTATTAAATACATTTATTTATTTAAGAATATTGTTCATAAAAATTGCTGAATATTATAGAATTCTACATTTATTTTTTGAATTCAGTAATTTTTTAAGGCACTAACTAAAAAAGAAGCAGGAGCAAATGTAGATGAACAATTAGAAACAGTAGTATGTGATTTTGTATATGAGCAGACATCGTAATTTTACTTATTAAGAAATAAGCATTAATATTCCTAAACATCAAAATTCTTGATCATAAGTATAGTAATTTATAACGTCTTATTCCAGATATCTATACTTTCTCTTGCTCTTTTTTTCATTTTGAATCTTGAACATGAATTCAATAAATTATATTAAGTATTAGAAATTACTGTTTTAAAAATTAGTTCTTATAACAAATTAATTTGTTTTCAGGACTCATGCCAATATATAACAAAGAGATCATGTATGTGAATGATCCCAAACTCTACAGAATAGACAATCCGTTCAGACCACACAAATACTAATTCGAAATCCATAGACCGTTTTGTAATTTATGTAAATAATCAACTGAAAAGATTTTGGCTTTTACAAAAATTAAATAAAATTAAGTTACCAAAAGAACAATTAATGTTATTTATCCAGCGTCGATAATTTTAAGGCTATGTAGGTGTAGTAAGATGCTTCTCGCAAGGTAGCGCTGCGTTTGGTATTTGACGCGCGGGCGGGTTTGTTGTGGTTTTTGGTTGTTGCGCGCGGCCGGGGAAACGCCGTTAGTAAAAGCGGCGTGAATAAGTACATAGGTTTGTGATACGACATGCGAAAAAATGCTGGACGACGCCGAGCTGTTTTCGCAGCTGTGCCAAAAACACGGGATTACCCCAGAGAAAGATATCGTCGAGGCGGTCAAATCGAGCTGGTGCCAATTTTACTTCAAAACTCTCTCAGTTTAGCGCTTAAAGTTTGAATTTTTTAAATCTGATGCTTACTGTAGATGTTTCTCCTGACTTATCAGATGTGCATGTTTTTGTAAATTTGTAATATGCTAATTTCTATGATAATGTACTAGATCTAATCAATGTATATTACAAATTTAGAATGTTATTTGTTTGTTAAAGGATAAATTCACTGAAAATATATTTAATTCTTTATTAATTTTTCACAGAATGGCATAATTATTAAATTTATAAATTGTATTAAATTTTCTTATTATGACTATATTATTTTATTTATTTTGTTTTTATAACCAAGTAAAAATAAACAATGATTTATTTCTTCTTCAATACTAGTAAGTCCATGTATTATTTCAGTACAATACTTCATTTAACATATAATTAGATAATTTACTTGATGATTGACATATGCAATATTCTAGTAATAAATAAATATGTTTACAGTGTAACAGGAGAGCTAAAACTTGCCCACAAGTCAATAATAGCAACTCTATGTGAAGTGATAGCTCAAGTTTTATCTTCAAGTTCAACAATTAAAGTAGTAGACCTTAGCGATTGTATGCTGCTTACCAAAGGAATGAGTTCCATTCTTAAAGCTCTTTGTGATGGATCAAGTGTTACTTCTTTATATATTAAGGGTAACAACATAAGTGGACCTTTGGTCGAACAGCTTGGTGAGATGTTACTCCAAAATAGCACACTCAGAATTATGCATGTTGAATGGAATGGTTTGGGATCACAAGTTGATTCCTTTGCTAAGTTTTGCAGAGGTCTGGAGAAAAATCATTATATTGAGGAATTAGATTTACGATACAACCAGATCTCCACACTTTGTGCAGATTCACTCGAGGCAGCTCTAAAATCGAATAAAAGTTTAAAAAATTTAGACTTGTCCTGGAATTCTTTAGGTATTTTAAAATAGCAAAATATATAGAAAATAATAATTTTTTTCATTAACTTAAGTGATAATTTTATTTATTTAATATTTCATATTACAGGCATGACTGGAGGTCAAAAAATTTTAAATGGTATTCAGCAAAATCGTAATTTGGTATCACTGAACTTGAAAGGCAATTGTATACCTGGAGAGATTTATTCAAGTATTAAAGATAGAATTATGGAGAACCAAAAAAGAAAAATATTATGCACTGCACCATTACTAGTGAAAGAGACCATTTGTCCAGTTGTAATATCCAGTGAAGAAGATGATCGAGTGGTACAAATCAAATCAAGATTCCAAAAAAGGAAAAAGAAAAGAGAAAGAACAAAAACGCCATTGGAAGAAATGAGAGGAAGTCCTTTAGGTGATTCAGGAAATGAGGAAGATGATGATGTAGAGACTAGGAACCCTATGATTATTTTAAAGAAGACGAGCAGTGGAAGTTATCACAGTGCCATGGAATTCGATGAAAAACTTGAAGCTCTCAATCAAATTTTACAAGAAAGAGCTTCAGCTATTGATCTTTTGAAAACTGAAGTAGAAGCACAAAACATGGAGCTTAAAACAGTTAAGACTGAAAATGAAGAATTAAAAACTGAAGTTCAGAAGCTCAAAGAAGAAAACAATAACATATTAGAAGAGAAAACCAAAGACTTAGAAAATATGAAAAAAACTATGTCAAAAGCAGAAATTAATTGGAAAGAATCTTACAAAGAATTAGAGGAAACACATCAAAAATGTTTATCGATGAAACAAGAAGCAGATACTAAAAATCGTGCTTATGAAAAAGAACTAAGAAGGGCGACTGTAGAGATACAATCCTTAAAAGAAAAACTCGCATCCACAGTACAAAATTATGAAGATACTATTTCCGAATCTAAAATGGAAGTTCATAGATTAAGAAGGGAAATGCAAGAAAGAGAAAACAGATACAAGGTAGAAACAAATACCTTGAAAGAAACTTTAAAAGGGACTTCAGAAGCTCTGGAAAAATGTCAAGAACAATTGCAAAAGCTTAGAAATGAATTACGCGAATCCATTGAAAGTCAAGCCAAACTAAAAATCAAAACAGATGAAGCTGAAAGATTTGCAGCCAGAACATTAAAAATCGAAGAGGCATTACAAAAATCAAAAGAAGATAGGGAGAAATTAGAAGAAAAGCTTCAAGAATCGAGAAAATCAGTAGCATCACTGCAAAAGCAAGTAATAAAACTTCAAGAAGAATCGATTGAGCCACAAAAGAGGTATGAAGCCTTGAAACTTGAATTGAAGTTAGAAAAAGAAAAATCAGCAATTCTGAAATCTGAGATTCAAGAGGAGCGATCGAGAATGAAAGAGCAAAATGATCAAATTCAAAAATTTCTCACTCAAATAAATGGACTGCATACACAACTAAGTGAAGTACAAAGTAATCATGCCGAAACTCTTAGAGCAAAAGAAAACGAAATTGAGAAGTTAAAAAATATCATTGCTCAAAAAGTTAGGGAACTTGATGACTACAAGTATGTATTTTAAATTTTATTACATTTACGATTTTGTCAGGTTCATAAAAAATCATTATTTTTACATTTTTGTTTGTACAGAACTGATCAAGTTCAAAGAGCACATCAATTTCAAGCAGCAGTTAGTAAATATTTGGGGTCTTTTGGATCAAATCCAGCAATTCTTTAAAGTTGAAGTACATACGACTTCCAAATTCTGTCTTATTGTCAATAAATCCACTACTTTGCCTGCCGATTTGTAGTAAAAATAATTTTTGTAAATTATAGTTTTGAAAAAAAGTCAAAAAAAAAATCGTTTTTATACAAAAAAATGAAAAAGTTTTTTTATAATTTTACTTTGTGCATAAATTTGTTGATGTAACGTTGATGTAAATCACATTTGTGAATATAGATTTTAAAAAATTAAATAATTTTGACTATTACTTAAGTTGATAATATTAATCGAAAAAATAACGAATATATAACAAATAAGTATTTGATAGTTATTTGCAATATTAAACTTTTTTTACTCTAACATGAATGAGGAGTTAAGGAAGTAAAAAGGCATTGATAGAACAACAATTAGTGATATATAATAAATAGCATTTTTTAATAATTTATCTCGTTTATACACATTTCATTATAGTATAATAAAGTATCGAAGTTAGCCGACTTTAATTCCGCGAAATCGCGAAAAACTGTCGTACGAAACTGGCAGTATACGGCCTGATCAGTCTCTCAATCGTTTGGTCCGGCTTGCTAAGAGCCAGCAAATAACGCAAAATGTGTAAATATATATGTATACATATATATATACATACATACATACATGCATACATATTTATAATTCACCTTCGCACTATGTTACAAGTTTCTTAAATGAAAAAACGCAAAATGTGTATACGTGTGTAAAGGAAGATAAAGAAAAGATTCTCGAATTAATTACAATACAATTCTAATAAAAGAAATTTTTCGCTTCTCGAAGGTGAAGCTTTAAATTATACATACAATACATATACGTTATGTACTTTCATCTCTAATATAGAGACCATATAAAATGTTTGTTTTAATAATCTACAAATTCAGTTTATACGTCACTCACGCACACAATACATACAAATTTCTAATTTTCGCTATTTTTGTAATAACATAAATCTTTGTGAAATAGTAATGAAATTATTAATACAGAGAAACGAGTTAACAAAATAATATCAATCGATAAAATCTTTTAGTTGTTGCGTACCATTTTAATGTCAGTTCTTTAAATGCTATCAGAATTTACAAGTCATAAACACATAATATGATTTCAAAAATGTGCTTCCTAATTATCGATTTAGAGAAATTTATTCATTGGTAACATTTTATCATACTACAATTCAATAATTCAGCGACAAAAGATACAATTTATTATGTTCAAATGACTAAATTTGGAAGTGTGAATAAAATGATAGCAATGATGTTAATCACCTAATATAAGACAAATGTAATCGAGTACGACATTATACAGAAAAGATAGTACACACTGACCGATTTTAAGCACCTCATGTTACTGATTATAGATAATTTTTTAATTATTAAAGGAAGTCGCATTCATTATTCCTCACTATTAAAAAATCATGCAAATAATTCAGAATTCTAACGAAGTATAGCAAGTAATCATACAGATAATTTGTTCTTTGAAAAGTAATTAAGAATGCTTAAAATTCATGGATCATAATACATTTAATAATAATTTAAAATATACTACGGAACACAAAGTTTTACCAATTTTGAAAGGACTAAATGAAATAAATAAATTATTTACTTTTTATAAGCAAAGTTGGGAGCATTTTATATTTAAAAAAATAAATAAATATTGTTTTAATATATACAATTTCGAAAAAAGAAATTTCTAAGAACAGAGTGATATTATTTTTGGAAAAATATTTTTGTAAATAATTTATGAAAATCCATTGAATTTTGTTAAATAAAGCTAGTAACTCAGTAAATATTTTAATTACATTTGAAAATTGTCCTTTTATGTTATTTTTTTTCTATTTAATCGTTTTAGTTTTAGGACAATTTTACAAAATCTGCATAAAGTCGCACACTTATTTCTCTTAAAAAATTCATTTCTATTGTTTTTACAAATATTCTATACAATCTCGAAAATTAAATTTCTCTGGTACAGAAATGATCTATAGAATTTTATCATCGAGAAATTGATATCTATTCGAATAGCAATTACGATAACTTCTTCGCAATAGTTACAAATTGAGCGACGCAAATTGATTATACACTTGGCAAACGATCTTATATCATAACGTTAGCCATATTCATTCGAGGAAAGTTTAACCGCAAAATATACGTAGAATTCATTAATTTAAAGATTTCAAGATTCGCATAGAGTTGCTAAATTCATAAACAAATTAATTAATTAATCTAAAATTAAAATCAAATAAATACTGAACAGCGGTTCTATTCCGAAACCTTCACTCTCCTCCAAACGAATAAATATATCCCTTTGAAAAAAATCATACAATCCTAATAACGATAACGCCGTGTGATAAAATCTTACGTAAGTTTTTAATAACTAAAATATTTCATTTTTGATATTGAATAGATAAATTCACAAATGAAATTTAAAAATACCAATATCTACAAAGAATTTCAAAAATGTACAAAATTTTCTATTTCTAATCCATCAATTATAAAAAAACTTTTAAAAATAGATTGAATCACACAACTTCATCATTTGACTAGACAATATATATGATTATTTTCATTAAGGTACTGGGCAAGAATAAATATGAATTTGAAAATATGAAATCATCAAAGAAAAAAAGAAAATTTATAGGAATGACAATTTTTAATAGTTTTAATAATGAAAGTTTTTAACTTTCATCGTTTTATGCTTTATTAAATTTTGTATTTTCATTTTACGATAAATTATACTTCCAAATTCACATCCTCTTTTTCGAAGCACCAGTCACCTAAATAAATAAAATTAAATCGAAATAAAAAAGTCGACCCCATAAAGAAAAATGAGTCTTTACCACAACGAAAGGCTATGTGGTAAACTTCGATGCTTTGCCATAAGTTACTGAGATGGCATTTCGATTTTTATGTCCATAAATTGTTTTTGTAATTGTCTGTTCTATTTCGAAAAGACGCAACTTTTCTACTTTTTGAATCCACTAATTTAATATCGGTTTCTCAGTCACTCCATTGAAAAAGCGTAAAATCTTTTAATCTAAATGTTCTACGTAACAAAATCGCATATGCTATACACCTTACAAAAATTCACCAATCACGCACACACCACTTTTCTTTCCCGAGGTTAACGTAGAAAGAAGCACTCTTCACGAACAATTTACACTCTTGGCTATTCTCACAGCGTGTACGGATATTCATTCAGATAGTTTCTAATGACAGGAGGCAGCTTTTCCTTTTCTTTTTCGATCGAGCCGCCAGCCTTATTCACCGCAATTCTAGCAAGATGCGATAGTGAGCGCACCTCCTTAACAAGCGGCTCTGATAGATAGATTTGTGAGTAGACCTGTCCACTGTAGTCCACCCAGACCTCACGCCTGTGCTCATCCATACGCTTCGAGTACTCACAATAGTACTCTAGCATCTTGATCGGACAGTCAAACAACGGCATCGCCAAAGCTAAACGCGGCTCGGCATCTAGACGGAATTTACCCATGAAGTAAAACACGCGCACCGACGTTGGACCGCGACTGGTTTGCACCGATATCGCAAATGTATACCTATAAATTGAAAATCAAAGGTTATTATCCTCGTTGATTATAATAGGTTTCTATGATTAAAATCATATTTGTAATTTTAAAAATATTTAATAAAAAGATTTATCTTTATAAATAATTTAATGAATAAATAAATTAATAAAGTTACAAAATTCTTTAAATAAAATTATGCCAAAAATTTTCAAATTTTCACTCAATAAAAATTGAAAAATAAAAAAGTACAATTTTTGAAGACTAAAAATATTATTCTAAATATTAATTACCTGCTGTCGGAGCTGTCCCTCATGAGCCACCTGCCTACTGGTGCTTCCTTCAATAAATTTTCGCTTTGCTGCCAACTTAGGCCTTCGTGATACCAACCACACGTCTGTAGAACCCTCCTCACTTCAGCCAGTCTTGCTAAATCTTTGTCAGGCATATAGCCTCCCTCGAATCCCCAGGGGCACGGTGTAAGCCATGAAACAGGAGTGCTCGGTGCTTCTTCCCTGTTGCTGACACTGTTGACATTATTAGCATTGCTAATATTGCTAGCGTTGACTATACTGTTCGTACTGCTGGTATTGATGTTATAGATACTGTTGTTGTAGACGCTATTGTTGTAGATGCTATTGTCAGTTAGGATACCGCCACCGTTGAAGTTATTTCGTGGCCGAATGTCGTTAATACCGAGATTAAGAGCGTTTGAATTGCAGCTCGTGGCCGTAGCTGGTGGCGTCGAGGTCGAAGCAGTTATGTTGAGCGTGCAGCTGGTGAGGGTCGATGAACTCTGGGAGGGCAGGTGGACCGTCGCGTTTACTTGAATTCGTACGTCGCCTATACAGAAAAGAAATTTATTTTATTAATATGCATTCATGATTGAAAAGCAAATTTTAGTGAAGGTTTAATTAATAAATACATGATTGAAGGAGATGTTTTAATTTTAAAAATCATCAATGAAAATATTCGTAAGGTTAACATACTTAGCTTATTCAAATATTTTTGCCAAAATTTTTAATTCGCTTCTGCGTAAAAATGTTATTTAAGCATTTATGTACATGGTAAATTTGCATAAATGTTTAATATTCGCTAAGTCTACCACTGATATACTACTGATTCAGTTCATTGGAATTTGCTAATTAAATTTGTTCAATTTTCTAATTGGACTTTTAAACATTTACTTACAGATAAGAAGTTAAATATTTTACGTGAAATCCATGACTGATATTTGTGTAAGTAGTATAAATAGTTTCGCGAGTTTCACACGAATCGTGACTCTTAACATGATAATGGTGTTTAAAAGCAAATTATCTATAATGATTATATTTGCACAAGGACTTAACGGCACTAGATAAGTTTCTTTGATATCAAGGATTTCTTAATCAGTAAAACACGCGCTTAGTACATCACGCATATCTATTCAGTTATTTTTGAAAAATGACGCAAGTAATTTTTTTGTTTATTTCTTGGAACAAGCTTATTTATCTCTAGAAATACATGACTTAATTTATGAATTCATCCATGCACAAGCTTAATCGGTATTTTTCATTTTCAAGAACCATCAGTGAAAAAACTTTATACAATGTCAATATACATTACTTTAATATTATTCTCTGTTAAACTCTATAACAATCAACTGTTGATAGCGACTTAAGGAAGTTCTTTCGTAAAATCAAAAGCTAATACTTGTGATTAAGTTCAAGTATTCTGTTTGTAATATTCGCATGGTAATCTCTGCAAATTATTAAGCTAGGGTATCGATAAAAAAAATGAAGATCAACAATCTCAAAAATCGAATTCTGCGAATGAATTAGTACGAATTGTTTTAAGTTGTGTTAATTTTATATTGTTTATAGTTCTGCCCTTTTTAAAAATAAATATATATAAAAATAAATTAAATCCCATGTATAATTTTGTTATAGGTGTATTCGCCTCTGTGAAAGAACATCCTTAACCAAATCGTACTTTCCTTATTACTAAAATGAAAAACTGCATCTCAACGAGCGATCTATTCGACTCGCTCGATAATTTCTCAGTCAGCCTACCTGAGTATTTCGAACTCTCGGCGCCGGTGCTCGCCAAATTGGTCCTCGTGCAGCCGCTACTCGTGGGCTCGACTCTGTTCCGACACCTGGTCGGGTGATGGTGTTCGGTGCTGCAGCTCGAGCGGCACGAGATACTGTTTCGCCTGCAGTCTCCGCTGGTTGTAGCGGGCAACGGTTCGCTACTGTTCCTGCAGTAGTTGTGACAGCAGCGGCAGTTGCAGCAGCAGTGACAGCTGCACTCGTTTGCCGGCTGAAGTAGGTGAGAACGAGGTGGACTGTTGGTTGGCGGATCGACGGGGTAGGCGCTATCCTGCGAGCTCATGGGGTATGTGCTAGTAGGTAGGCTAGTAGGGTAGCCGGGCGTATTAATGTCGCTACGCCTGGTGCCGGGAAGCTCTTGGCAGCCACTTGGCGGTGACTCTAGCCTGAAATAATAAAACGAAGAGATAATATTATAGTTTCAGTACCCTTTTTTTATTTTTAAAAAAATTTTTTAGAAAAAATGTTTCGAAAAACTTGAAAAATGTCTCTTTATTTTAACAATGAATCATTTAAAGTACCTAGCAGTGGTCGAGTGACTACGATGAAACTGTGCAGCTTGTTCGAAGCTGTTCCTCAGTTGTTCCTCGCTGATGAGGAGCGGTCTGATGATTTGGTCGTCCTTACTGCCGTCAACGATAGGCTGGAGTCCGTGGTAATCGGGCTTTTGTACGAGACAGCCTCCGCCTGACAGCTTCGACCTGACCTCCAGCTGCGGCGACGCGGACGTCGTAGAGCTCACTAAGACCTCGGCGTTACTGCTCTGAATCAGGCAGCCGCCCGACTGGATGCCGCATTGGGTGCTGATTGTCACCTGAGGGATTAATTAAGAATCGAGAATAAGAATAAGAATAATGAAGAGTTTTATTATCATTTTTTGTTATTCAAAATTGAATACATTTGTGGAAAATGAAATACTTTTGTTTTTGTTTTTAATAAACAATCAGAGGCAAATTATTTAAATGACTCTCGTCTTGTAAAATATTAATTTTTCAGTTAGAGACACTATTTTTAATGACAGCTTTGTTATTGTAAATCTTGACTAAGCACTCAGTAAATGTTACTCATTCTTTGACACTCACTAAGAGCTACAATGACTATTTAGTCAAGTTAAAAAAACACTGTTACTTTAATTCCACCATAACACCCAATTATAAAACTTTCTATCAGTAAACACCACTCATTGCAAAGATGAACGCAGAAAACCTCAAATGGTAAAAAAAAAAAAACTAAAAAAATCATTCACCTGTTGTAGATGGCTGTTGGCCAAGTTGTTGGCGTCAACGAGGAGCATGCCGCCCGAGGAGTTGGATATCCTCAGCTGTGCCTGCTGCTCCGGCTGATGTTGACTCAGGCTGAGGCTGCTGGCGCCGGTGGCAATGACCTCAGCGCCCGAGGACGGAGCCGCGCCGTTCGCGGAGCTGCTGCAGCATCCCGGCGCTGGGAAGCGATGCCTGCAGTTCGGGCACATTACCGTCAGCATTGCGGCTCTCTTCGGCTCTCGGGCTTGGCTACCCACAGCATAACCAATCTCTTCTTGCGATTGGGTTCTGAAAATAGAAGAATTTTTGGGTTAGACTTTTGTTTTGTTTGTTGCTGTGGGATGATTGATTGGGTTTGGTTTAGCGCGAAAATACGTTGCGGAAGTTGTCGAGCGAGTTTGCAAAAACATTGGTTTGTGTTTATATAGTTGCGGGTGTAGCTGTGTTTTATTTATTGAGAAAGAAAACTGGCTACTTTTTGTTTCTTATTAATGCGGGTCTAAACTTTAGTGTATGTTTTCTACTGGCGCCAAGTTTAATGAAAACATCCGGAATCCTCTTAAAATAACTCCCTGTGGATAGTATTAGAATAACCGGTGTCATAATTCACGCGATTTGTTTGCTAAATTAGGATGTATCTTCTTTTGCGATGCGTTTGATATTTTTCTAGCCGCGGAGAGCGGGGCGTTCAAGTTTTTCTTCAACTTTTTTTCTGGAATTATGAACTCAGCGGAAAAAAAAGAAGAAGGCAGTTCGAAGGAACGGAATTCTCGGACGAAAAAGAAGAAGCAGCGAGTATGTGGAAGTGACAAGAATAACAAAGAGTAATTTATTATCACCCCACTATTTTATCTTTGTCATTTTATTTTTTACAGCTCCGCTTCCTCTTATTCTTTCGTTTATCATTATTTAAATGAGACACGGAACGCCATGAATAATTCATGATTTTCGAACGAACATTAAATATCTAATAACAATTTTACTTCACATAAAAAATACCTCATTGACCATAATTTCCCTTCTCCACAGAACTAACCGATAAGATTAACCGAATCACAATAAAAAAGGCAGCACTATTTATACTCACGACTCGCTATTATTGTCATTTAAAGCCCCATAACCACAAAACCCGCATTACTCGTCATTCTATATCAGTCGGTCCCATAATTTTAAAATAAATATCGTTTTTCATTATCAATTCGACGCGTCCCGCTCGTTAACACGATTTCTTTTTTATCTTGTCCCAGGCAGTCACGAGAAAGGAAATACGAGGCGATTGAAAGCCGAGCGCGAGCGCATGAGAGAGAAAAAAAGACTGCGCTCATTTCCGATTCAAAGAAGCGCGGATGTGTTTTGCGTAAACAAAGGCGCGATATTGTCAGTGGGAGAGAGAAAAAATTGATACCATTAACGCGATTAAAATAGCCTTGAAAAGAGACCGATAGCCGCTTCGGTTTTTTGTAAGGAGAAAAAAATTGGAGTATACGGATACGCGCGCGATTTATTATTACCGCGAAGTTCGGTTATGCAATATTTTTTTCTCTGCATTTGATGAAGAGAGATTCCTTTTATTAGTTATTTGTTTATCGCCGTTTTATTACTTATTTACAATTTAAATTATACAAAAAGCAACCGCTGATTGGCCGATCAGTTCGTTTCAGTTTCGCCGACACTTTAAAATTCTTATTTACATAATATAAATATATTAAAATCGAAATGACGTATTTATCCACACGAAAACGAGCCGAAACAAAAACACGCTCCCTCCCTACACTTTTGTAATCGAATTCGCGAGAAAACCACTTATGCACACAACAATAACCCGCGCGCATAAAAAAAATAAATTCGAACAAAAGTAAACAATCCATCCCCCTTTCCCAACCATCTTCTAATCTCACCAATAAAAAAAACCCCTCTCAAAAACTATACTTTTCCCAGCTGGCTCGTGATATAAGTGTCGTCATCAATCAGCGCGCGAGCTTTGGCCTATTGAGCGGCTCTCTCTCCGAGAGGCTCGCGCTTTCCACGAAGGAAAGGCCGATTCTTTGGAGCCAATTTGGTGGCATAACGCTGGCAAGAGAGCCGGCCGCGCGCGCAGCCGTGAAACGTCGAATTCAGCCGTGTCTAACGAATGCACGTTCTCGGTACTCGGGGCCGTTCTTCTTCTTCTTCGTCGTCTCTCTCCTTTTTTCCTCGCCGCGGCTTCGTTCAGTGATTCTCCGCGCGTCGCCTCGCAGCTGGGAGACTGTGTATATGCAGTGTGGAAGTGGCTTCTGAGGAGGGGGAGGAAAAAATGATTGACGACGAGCGTTTTTATTCGGCGTATTGTTCTCGCGGTGAGAAAAACGATTTGATGCGTTACGGGGAAGAGTGTCGCTGGTTTTGGGAAACAAAGGGGCTTGGGAGATTCGCGGAGCTTCTGTCGCTAATGACTCTGGGGGCCCGTACGTTTCGGAGCATCTGATTTTCATCGAAGATAAAATAATTATAAAATAGTTTAATGTAAACTTGGAATATTTCCAAATATTAAATATGACATATTACCAGAATCACAATCCAAGCGACACTCAGCAGCGCAAATTCGCAATAATTCAATTTCCCCAAAACTCTCGCCTCAGTCATTAAAACCCAGAGTCCCGGCGCAGCCTCTAAGCCAAAAGTGCATAAATCACCGAGCGCGACATGAAAAAGCGTTTTACGTATAGCAGCAGAAGACAGTCGACGGGCGCGCTGGCGATTAAATTTTGTGTCACGGAGGCCCGGCCATTGATAAATCGGCCGCTCGCCTGGAGAGCTCGCACTCGCGGATGCATTTATTATGCGCCGCGATGATCGCCGCTGCGCACGCGACATAACACGTATACACACACACGGCGATCACGTAGACGGCCTCCTTTCTCGCTTTATCGCGCTTAATGAGATTCGAGGAAGCTCTTTCTCTTTTGCTAAGCTGGGTCCAGTTTGCGAGCGTTGGAATTGTTGGGTCTGAGTTCGTTGAGTTTCGTCAATGTGTTTTTGAGGTTTGAGGTGTGCTTGTTGATTGGTTGGGAAATAATATAAGAAATTTAGTTTTGTTTGTGAATTAAGGTGCAATGTTGATGAACTAGCGGGAAAAATAATTTCAATTGCCGCATATTCACGTTCTCTTAGCACCGTAAACGAAAACGAAACCAGACGAAACCATAGCTATCTAAGAAGAAAGACTAAAAAAAACCTAAGTAACCTAGGAGGAAGCCTCAATCGGTGCGGATTCCAACTGCTGCGTCTCGCTATTAGCTCGAGGGAATAATTGCCACGGCAACTTATCCACCTGCGGCCTCTACGCTAATTAAAACTAGCCATAACGAACGCGCGCGCGCTCGCTAATTGCCGGCTTTGCGAAAGTGACTCTCCGCCGTCCGGAGGCGGAGAGAAAGCGTTTTCCTTGGCTTCTTTTTCAGCGGCTCGTCCCCAAGGAGGCAAGCTCCGACGACATCGATGCGCGCTCGAGTCATTCCCGTGACTGGCATATACTCAAACGTTTCCCGCGCTTTGTGAGCTTGCGCAAGCTTGAATTTATGATTTGGATTTATATTGAACGTCGCGCGAGGCTTTGAAGCTGATTGTGTCGTTAAACAGTTACCTTTATTCTTTAACGAGAATTCTAAAAATCGAGGAGCGATATTAGTTTCTACTTTTTCTCGGCATTACGCGGAAAAGCTATAAAATTCGGCATTAGACGCGCCAGCGCGACAAAGCCCGCAAATGAAAGCCAATAAACGTTACGCAGTTTCTTTGAAAAACGCGCGGCAATTCAACGCGGAGAATAGAAAAGACCAATTTAGTAATAAGCTGCGGCTCGCCGCAACCAAAAGACAAAGAGTACGCGCAGCCCATCGTCTTGTTAAAAAAAAAGAAAATAGACCTAGCGCCAAAACACTACTCCCATCTCCACTTTTCCCAGTGTCTCATCCGCTCAGTGATAAAGTCTATCTATCGGAAGCTCAAAGAACTGAAAAAAGAAGCGGGAGGCGGACTATACGGATGACAGCTCCGAGAATAGAAAAAAAAAAGCGTGAC
>JAPYZB010000608.1:0-19185 GCA_030522745.1 Eupelmus kiefferi | reverse complement strand
ATTGGCTTTTGACAGTCTGTGGTCGGGTTACCCCGAAAGTATAGTAATTATTTCCGAATCGTTTTGTAATCTTTATAAAAATCTTCTCTCAGTGTATACCAACTGTCCCCAGAATTGTTCAGCATTCCTAAAACAACTACAGTCCATCCCATTTGTTTATCGCGTTACTCGAGATGTCTGAAAAAGATGGCTCGCGATAAATAAAGCGCCTAGCGCCTTGCGCGAAAGCCAAGAAAATCATCATAAAATAATTTCCATAATTCTCGGGCCACTTAATCTCGCCGCGCAAATCCGCCCCTGACCCTGCGCATGCACACATCCTCCACCTCAGCATGTATATATGAGCTTTAAAAGCGATACTCCGCAGCGAGCGCGCGCGAGCAGAGAATTATTGCGGAAAATTTTTCCAGGACGCCAAAGAGAGACAGAGCCCAGAAAAGTATTAGCTCTTCGGAGCTGGGAGGGGGGGAGCAAAAGAATGGCGAGGAATCCGCGAAATGCATCTGCGCGCTTGCGGGGTCGGCTCTCGATTTTTTTTCCTCCTCCGCGCGTCTTCCTCGTTGCCTCCTCTCTTATTCTCTCTCGCTCGCTCGCTGGCTCTCTCATAGCGCGCACGTGGGGACGGATTTAATTGCCGGCGAAGGTCGCCTCTGGCTCGTTTGTTTCCTCGGGATTCTTCTTAGGAGCTGCGCAGCGGAGAAAAAGAGAGACCTAATTTAAGAGCGAACTTTTACCTCGTGATTAAGGTCACAGATCGGCGAGCGAGCTAGAGGCTCGCTTCTGGGAACTAATGATTATCAAACGTTTTTATTACCTTTCGACATCTATTTTGGAAAGTATCCGCGGCTTTTTATCGCTTTCTGATCCGTATCGTTTGGGGAGCGCGGAATTAGAGCTGGGCCTTACTTACTTTTTCAGAAGCTTTTTTTTCGACAAGATCCACTTTGATCGAGTGCAATTATTGCCAGCTGTAGAGGTATTCTTCCTCGAGCATTAAAAGGATTCGTCTCGAGTTTAACAGGACCGTTTTCCTCGGATAAAACTGTTACTTTACAGGCCCAATTTAGCATAAATCAGCTCGTTATTACAGATATTTGTCACGCGCGCATCATTTAGCCGTTCGCCTGCTTTCCTGCTCGCTCGCGCGCATTAACGTCGCGCCGTCTTAATGAATTCCCATGGGCCCGTCGACGTATAAACATTTTCAATCTCAGCTAGAGGCCATATCGTATAAAGAAAAAAAAAGGTAATGAAAGACAAAGAGAGTGCGTATACACGCAGAGAGAGAGAGCCTGGGTGATCCTTTCTATATAAATTACAGCGCAATCAATTCACACCTCGGCCATCAAAGCTGCGCGCTCTCCCGGAGGCGCGCCTGCCTGCCGAGAGAGAAAAAAATCGGTTTACAAAGAAAGTCGCGCGCGCGACGAAAGAAAGCCCGCAGCTCTCTCGCGCGTAAAGATGAAAATTCACGCTCAATAAAAGTTACGCAACGCGCAGCTTCTCTCTTCCCGCCTCTCTATATGTATGTATAATGCGATCTCGAGAGAGTCTCGCTAGCCTCTGGGCAGCTCGCGCCCAGAGAGAGAGAGAGGGAGAAGAAAAAAAGCAGGCGAGAGAGGCGAGAAATTTAAATGGTCGAGGGGGCCCGGGAGCCCGCTAATTCGCACCTCCGAAATAAACGACAAGCCAGGCCCGCGGAGAACAAGGGCCCGTGGGCTTCACGTAAAACGGAGGCACAGACGCTCAGGGGCAGGGGAAAAAAAGGAAGCCGTATATATACAAGCTCGCGAGCAAAACGGACGCGTGGAGACACGCGCGCAAGCGGTAGGAAGGAAAAAGGAAGAAGCTTAAGGGGGAGAAAAAAAGGAGAGCGAGAGATAAAGGAGAGGATCGAGCAGAGAGCCGCAGACTTGTATAGGTGTGTGTGTGTAGAGGTATATTCGAGGGCACGGAGCGACGCCTACGCAGCGCCGAGAGCCGGCCGTGTGAATTTTCGAGCTTTACCCTTGTACTCGAGCTGGCTTTACAATGCTTTCGAAGAAACTGTGTATGTGCCGTGCGCCGAGAGCGGAGGCCTTACATTGTGTTTAGGCGCAGTATTTTCGGATTTTTTCTCTCCCGCGCGCGCCGTGAGTGTTTGCGCGCGCGGGGAAGGCGCTCGTTGAACGGAAATTTTGTGCCGGCCGAGTTGGGATAATAAGTTTTAGATTAAATATGGATTTTTTTAATGCTGGAATGTCGAGGGTTGGATAAACATTCTGAGGTTACGCTCTTACTAATTTTATAATGCGAGGTCAAGTTAAATATTGAAGAATAATTTATTGAGGTTTCACGCCTTTTGTAAATATTTAGTTTTTTAAAAGTATAAATACAGTTTATGGTAATTAGCTGGTATTTCGGTTATTATCCGCTATACCTGGAGCCTTTAAATTCCTAATCTACTTAAGTATAACAGCTAGTGAAATAGAAAATTCAAATCAAGGGAACAAATTGTAAATATGCGTTTAATGTCAAAGATATTTAATACATCGTCTTTAGATACACTTCATATGGAAAATATTTTTAAATCATGCTATACAAATATAAAATTACCACTTATGCGTATACATGGGTCAGATTTGCTGAATATTGCACGACTAATTAATTTCAACAACAAATGCCCAAATTATTCTGGAAAAGTGGAATTTTCACTGGGACTAAGTATGTGATAAAATAATGTAGTAAACTGCTCTTACTCGTTTCTCTCCAATGCAATTGATTTTTCCCGTTTTTACAACGACATTGATGCAAATGATTGAGTGAATAAGTACATACTGTAAATTGATTTTTTCTCTTCTTTACGGTTAGCGTGCCTACATTTAAGCATTAGCATCGCCAAGGGTTCACCGAGCCAAAGTTCGCGTCATTTTTCCTCCCATTATTCGTACAATGAAAATTTCCATAAACTAAATAGCGAAAATCTGAGTAACGGCGTAAAATTTCAGCATTCTCGTGACTCTGTATACCAGAATAATAATTTTGACACGATGGCCCGAGAAAAAACGTTAAACGACGCCTAGCGTCATCAGCGGCATTCTTGAAAAATCTAGAACAGTCGATTCTCACGCAACTACCTCCCGCCCGCTAGCATCGCTGAAAAAGTCCAAGTAAAAGCTCTAAAACAAGCCGTAATTGCCATTAGACATATACATATCCACGAAGGCTGCAGCCTGCGCGCGGTAGACGGCGCATATACATAGACAAATTGAAATTTTCCGCGGGGAGGTAGCGTGTGCTCGCTAACAGATCCGGAACTCTCTCTCCTCGAGAAAGAACGCGCAGGCTTGAGATTAGTGAAAGAAAAAAAGGCCGAGAAAAGATAAAAGGATTTCGGCCTGCGGTGTTTCCCACACAGCGCGCATCATCTCTCGCGCCGAGAGTGAGAGAAGCGACGACGACGAGGGACGCCGGAGAGTGAAACAACAGCGTGGCTGCAGTGTGTACCGAGCGAGCGAGCTCACCGAAATTACGTAGACCGGCGCGCCGCACAGCGGTTACGTGACCTTATTCTAATTATTCGCGGTCTCCCCTCGCGGCTCATTCTTATATCTTCATATAATACGCGAGAGAGCTCTGAGAGAGAGACGAAAGCTTGCTTTTCCGCGGGGGACAAAACGAGGCACTTTCCAGAGGAGAGCCTCCGGCCGTGAGAGACAGAGCCGCACGATTTGAATTTCAATCGTTTAATGCATTTACCTTTTACTTCTCTTATTTTTCAGACAAATGAGCCTCTTTCCTAAGATTAGCTGCACGTTTTAGTTGCGGCATCGCTCATCCTGCCCCTCGCGCTCTCTCGGCTGTTTGCTTTACTTTTTCAATATAAACTTGTCCTTACCACTATAATTATACAATTTTTATTTCATAATTTTCCTTCATTATATTATATTTAACAAGATGGCTTTACAATCTTTATTATAAAATTGAATTTTCCATTGTTATCACTGCGAATGCAGCCAGTAAAACTTTCTTATATAAAATATAGCCGTGGCTTCGAATTAATATATAATCAGAATTAATTAATAAAAGTCCTCTCAATTTATCAGTCAATTTTTCACGAGCTTTCCTTCACAGAAATTAAATACGTCCATAAATCGTTTAAAGTCTAAAATCCTAATGATCCGAAGATTCAATATTTTTTTCCGATTCGATACAAAAGCTCAGCAGCGATGAACACATTAGCATGAACTGTATCCATCTGGATTTTCCAATCTAAAAATCTTGTTTTTCTTAAACGTTCCGAGAAGCCATGAAAGACTGCGCTTATATTCCGCGAGATGCGCGCAACAAGGAAAAACGCAGCTAATGAAAGTCATGAATAAGTAATGATTAATAAAGTATCGCAGCCTCAATCGACTCGCTTCGACGCGATGCGCGCGCGCGCGCTTTCGAGAGAGCCGCTTAATGATTTTGACACAATTAACGTCGATAGCGTGCATTTTTCAGGGGAGTTTCGAAAAAAAAAGCGTAACTTATACCGCTTAATCGCGTGATTAGCGATGGCAATTAAAAAATCAATTTGCTACAGATTAGCTCTCAGCCGCGCGCAGCTCTGAAAAGAAAAGGAATGCGTAATATATTCCCGGCGGACAGCTTACGGCGCGCATTAATTTATTTGACAAATCCGTAAAACTTGTTAACTAATCCATTTTCCATCGCGCAATACATCTCCGCGGGAGATAGCCGGCCCGTAAACGCAAACACACTGGCAGCTTTAGATCCAATGCATCTTAAAAAGCCTCCATTAAAATCTGGAATGTTAACCGCAGATTTTTCACTTTGCGCCGCTGGGATTACGTAAACTGCTAAAAACACGCGCTCGTATCGAAGGAGACGAGTATCTCAACAAACGCGGAACGCAAACAAGATGCGTGATTAATGCGAGCGCGCTCGCATTAAAAAAAGATTGCGCGCGCGCGCCTATTGTAATAAACGCACTGACGAGCGCACTACAACTTTTAGTCGCTGCGGTAAAATCCGCTGACGCTGGCGGTTTCTCCGTTAATGACGTATTCCGCGATATCCAGCGCATAAATCCCCGGGAGAGAATCAAGATTGCGACTAAGCGAGTCTCGTCCGCTCTTCTTTTTCCTTTATTTATGCATATAATTAACGCGTTGAAAATGGTGTCTCCGCTCGCTCTCCGCACGCGCGGTAGTCGAATTCCTCGCTCTTGTAGCTCTGTGTCTCTCTACCCCTTTTTCTCCGTCTCTCCCGTATAGCCACCTTCCTCTTCTCAACTCGTGTATATCGCACAAAAAAAAGCGCGATTCGCTAATTCCCATTTTGAAAGATTCGCACCTCTGGGCAGAGAGTGCCGCGAGGCTCTTCCAGGAGAGAAAAGGCGCGAGGACACGAGGGTATAATGCATTATGAATGGCGCGATTTGTCCCGAGAGCCTAAGATGGATATATACGTGCAAAGAGCTGAAATTGTATTAAGCAATTATACACCTCGCGCTGAGAGAGAGCTGCTTTTACGCATTAACGTACACATCTTTTTGTACTAGTAGAAAGAGCGAGTCGTGCGGCTTTTCCGTTACTTTTCGGAGTATCGCGAATTGACGGGGACTGAAAGGAGCGAGACGGATACCTGACCGACTGACAAAGGCTGGACGAGAGCGCTGGATTTTATAAAGAGCGTCCGCGTCTACACCTGACAAAATATTGAACTGTATAATTAGTGCTGATGTTATACAAAAACGCTGATCTTGGAGAGTAAATGCTTCCGTAATGGATTAATTCGTTTAGCGCTGGAGAGGAAGCGTTCTGGTTTATTAACTGCTGACAAGTGATTGACTTTTTCATGCCTTTCTTGAGCTTCCTTCACTTAAAGTATAACGGATATCAGTGCTTTTAAATTCATTTTTTTTTCGATGCGTAACGCTATGGGAATCAGTGTTAGTTTTTGTTCCGTAAAAACACTTCATCTCATTTTCATTACTTTTTATGAGAATTAAATTATTCATAATACATGCAATTCGCGGTGTATAGATAACAAAACACAAAAAATCCATTAGGAGATTTTGAAAATTTTGAAAAAAAAAGATATGAGGTCATCCGAGGAGCGATAAATTTCTCACGACCTCTCTGGATCTGACCCTATACTCAAAGCTCCCTAAAATTGTGTAATAGCTCAGATAAACGGTTTAGTAGAAATCACTGAATTATCTGTTTCAAATGCTAATGCATGGAAGTAAAATTCTTCCATGGGTATTATAAAAGGGTTTTTCCAGAGGTTGCAGGTCGTAAAAGTCACTATTAATACCTAGTTTAATGGTATAAAATAGCCTAGAATGTAGAAAGCTGGGCTTCAAGAGACAATCATAAACTACTCAAGCGTCTCCTCTAATAAAGTATGATAATCATAAAAAGAGTATAAAAGTTTGATTAAAATCTTAAACTCGATTAAAATTTAAGAAGAAAAAAAAACACGCGGGATGTAGAAAGTGAATCCGTTAAAAATGACAGAAGCGCTAAAGTGAAGAAATATTAAAAAATATAATTACCAATACAATTAAAAGTAACTTGATTTGCTTCAAATTAAATCTATATATCTTGTTTATAATTAGCATGAATAACTTAGCGATTTAAACAAATAACAAATAAACAAATTTAAATTAACTTACAAAACACAGCGATGGCAAGAATATCGTTCGCATTAATAATTAATTATCATTATACCTTCGACAATTAAATCCGAGAAAAGCAATTCCCCTGCAATCGAAAAAGAAAAGAGATGCCGAAACAAAACGACAGAGCAGAAGAGAAGGAAATAAAGCGCGATAAACAGCCGGAGCGTGAGCGCGCAGGCTCAAACAAAAGCTCCCTCCCACGAAGAAAAACTACCGGCTGCTGCACTTGGCTGCTTGACATTGCACACAGAGAGTCCCAAGCAGGAGAGAGAGAGAGAGAGAGTAAGTACCGGACACAAAAGTCCCAAGCCAAGAAGTCGCCTCGGAGATTCCTGCCTGCCTCGCGGCCCGGCCATGTACACATATCTACCTATAGCCAGGGCGCTGCGCGCGTATAAGTATATACGAGCCGTAAAGAAGCAGCAGCAGCAGTAGAAGAAGAAGAAGAAGAAGAAGAAGCAGCTCGCGGCGCAATCGGATACTCCGCTCTCGGGGACATTGGCATCACTGCCACCGCTCCTGCTACTCCTGCTGCAGGCAGCTGTAGCAAGGGCCGCCGCCACTGTGAGAGAGGAGAGAGCCAGCCTCGCACGAGAGAGAGAGGAAAACGCATATACGGCCTGGACATGTTCGCACGCTCTCGCTGCGCGCGCTGTGTAGGCAGCCAGAGGGAGATAGAGCGACGGAACAGAAGGCAAGCGCGCGCGATTCGCGTGCGCGCGCTGCCGCCTCTATATATGCTCGATCGACATTTTTTCTTCCCGGCTAATCGAGCTTTTTTTCCTAATTCATCTTGCCGAGCGCGCGCGTGAGAAAAATTCTATTCAACAGCGTACAGAGAGGCGTTAAGGAGGCTATATAGACGGGGGAAAGCTCCCGAGAGCTCCTTTGGTAAATAATCGGTGCACGATTAACTACCGTAATGATATTTATCTGCGAGATGAATACGTCTCTCTTTGCTACCGGTAATGCGCTCTCTATCTCCTGTCTTCATTTGCGACAAGGCTCTCCTCGCTGCTTCGGCAAAAAACACCGGCTGCTTTTTTGCCCCGCGCCAGCGCTTTCAAAAGACTCGGAATTAGCTCAACGGTTCTCTCTCGATTGTCCCGAGTACCTACGAGCTTCATTCAGCCTGACCTTTAATTAGCGTTCGACTCAAGCGTTAGACCTTCGGCTCGTTCGTTATATTCAAGATAATGTCCGCAGCTCGCGAGAACTAAGCAAATATTTCCACGCAGGCCAAAGTTGGATGCGTCAAATGGTGGAAAGTTTCGTTAAAAAACAACTCTCGCAACTGCTGATTAACTTCTCAGAACGAGCTGGAAGGGTGAAAAGTCTCGAAGGCACTTAGCCGCTCGTTTAGACCTAAAACTTATCATCTTTTCGCGGCTAATGCGGCGCGTTTATGCACACCTATTCAATAACTAATCGGCTCGATCGACGCTTAACTTTATCGATCGTTATCTCGATAAGAACAATGGGCACTTCCAATATGCATCTTTCTCGCAATATCGATTTAATACAGACACCGAAATAACAATCGGTAGGAGCGCGCGCCTGCTTCGTAGAACGAATGATTATAAACTCACCCTGATAATGTGACTTTGACCAATCGCTTTTTCCTAGTAGCGCAAATTGCACTTGCCGAGGAAGTATTGCAAAATCTGTTGTGTGGAAAAATATTCCAACTTTCGTGAAACAAAAGTGCCGTAACGTATTTACGAGACTGGATTGAAAGGGAAATAAAAGTATTCCGGGTAAGCGGTATGTAATGTATAAAACTGTGATAACTGAACTTTTAATTTATTATAACGATAAATCATTAACTTGTAAAGTAAATTTTTCCCAGGCTAGAAAGTCATTTCGATGAAACAATGCGAGCGAAACTTCCACGAAACAGCTGAGACTAAACAATCCTCTAGCCATCTTCCTACTTTTCCACTTGATTCCGCAGGTACACTTTAATGTCATCATTTAATTAAAATTCATAAATATTCAAACATTCATAAAGCGACTAACGACGCTGCACTCGGCAAGGAATAAAGATAATGTCAGCTACAGCCCGAGCGACAAGTGCCCAACATTAACCCGCAGAGAGGCAAATAAACATTAAAACATCCGCTCCCTCGCTCATATAATACAAGCAGTTATATTCAAAATCAAGAAATTTTGTGCCGTCTCATAATACGTCCGCGCACTCGTCTCGGGTGAACCGCGAATAAGGCATTTCCTCTGCTTGCGCTTCGTTCTCGAAAGCGACTCGGCCCCAGCATCCACACACAGAGACACAGGATCGTCGGAGGTATCTTCCCACGGCGGTCGCGCAATATCTACATAAAACGTCGAAAAAGCAGCGCGCGCCAGCGAGCGAGGGAAGGAAAAACGAGAAGGAGAGAGGAAAAAAGGATCCGTGGACGGGAACGCGTATAATACGGAGGAGAGAGAGAGGTCCAAACGGAGGATTAATAAAGCGCCTCGCGGGGGTTCGGACTTTTCCCCCCCTGCGCTTATATACACACATATATACACGAAATTGTCGCAGAGAGCACGATAAAAGCCGCGAGAGACGTCCACCCGGGGGTTCCCCGGCCGAGAAAGCGTATAGTTGGTATACCTGCGCGCCGAGGGACGGAGATGGGCCCGATGGACCGAGCTCATACGGCGGCTCTCTCTCGGGCCTTTTTTTCTCGATCCTATCTCGGCGCTGTTTTGACATGAATTATGTCGTTATTCGAATGTCGCTCGGCTGCCCCGATGAGCTCTCCCCGGCCTTTCAGCCTCTCATTTGTGATCCGAGATTCCTTCCAGTTTATCTCTCGGTGATTTTTTTTTCTTTTTTTTCCCATCTCTTTCTCTCTCTCTCTCGCTCCAGCGAGCTCTATACCTTTGACTGCCCACTCGCGCGCGGTGATATACTTGTAAGTGTTACGGATTCCTGCCGCCCATTAGTACGCTTAATTAACTTTTCTATATAATAACAAGACGGTTCTTTCACCTGTCGTTAGTCCCGGGCACGCTGGATGAGAACGATTTAATAATGTTTTGGGAAAGTCTATTCCGTTGAATGTATATCTCCAGGAGGATGCGCATTAATCCTTTGATATATATTTAACGAAACCGTGGCTAATTTTACTTATTTCCGCTCGTAAACATGAGCGCTTGAGAAAAAAAACAAATTACTCGACGGACAAGTTAACATTTCGCTGCTTAACTAACTCCGAGCTAAATCTATACATTTGAAATGAACAAATGAATTTATCACTGGGGAGCAAACAAAGACAAGCGAAAAATGTCAGACAATAAACAAGCTCGTGCGCGCTGGAAAAACTGGGCGCGATAAAAATATTTCAATAAATTACTTCATTACGGCGCCGCTTGTTCGTAAAGCGCGGTAAAAAGTTTCGCGTAAAAACGCTCGTAAACGTGGCCACTTGCGTAAGAAATTTTAATAACTAATACACTAACGCGCGCATCGATGATTTATCTAACCTTATCGCTTATATATTCCGATTGTAGAACTAATTTGCGCCTTTTTTTCTTATTATTCCATAACGCTCCCCGCTAAGCAATTTGCCTCGCGTGAATCGTCGACGTCAACGACAAAAAGCTTCCACTCAAATCAATCACGGCTCTCGAAGCTCCCAGCTCCAAGACAATATAATAATTCTCCTCGCAGCTATCCTCATTTCCCGTCCGACTCTGCGCGCATTCCTTGAACGAATCTTTAAAGAAAGAACGGCTTAATAATTGTCGCGCGTTAATTCGCGCATGTATACGTTTTATGCAAGAGAAAACGATTCTCGCCGAGATACTAAAGATGATGCGCGCAGGCAATAAAGTGATAAGTAAAGTGGCCTGCTTTCGCGATTGCGCGACGCTCGCCTGCGCGCGAGTTGACATAAATAAGGCAGAGCGATGGACAGACGCGCACGGGTCAGAGAGGATTCCACTGCCAGAGAGCGAATTGCGAAAAGGAGAGGCTGGCTCTGTGTGCGTGCGCGATGTGGGTAAGAGGCTGGAAATACATAAAGCTCTTGATGATTCCGCGCTTTCTGGCTGTTTTATATCGCTCGCCGAGATCGGCTTTACTTTTTATGCGAGCGACTCGCGCGCGCGCGACTTGTCTTTCCTCCGGCCGGCGAGAATGTTAAATTAACGCGCTTGTAATTGCGCTGAATTTTTGCGCTTTATGGCGGCTTCATTACCACGGGCCTGTCGCGCGTAAAAATAAAATATTTTTCTTTAATTCGCTTCTTTAACGCTGACTTTGTGTACCTTTATATTTAGTCGCTTTATAAGCGCGTTTAAATGCCTTGCTTCCCACGCTAATTGAGTGAGGCATTTTTTTCGAACTTACACCGCTTTTTCGTGGCTTGAAGGACTTGCAGAAATGCATAAACTTGCAGAAAAATTCATGTCGATAAAGTGAGTAGGCCTATTTTTTGAACATTACTTTTTAAACCTTTCGAATAAATTCATAAGATTCAGCTTAATTTCTTCGATCATGTTTACATGTTTTAGCATAAATCAATTAAAATTGATAATAAACAATATTTAATTAAATCTGAAAACCATAGAAATAATATGACAGATATACACTAGAATTAAGTAAAGTTATTAAAATAATGAAAATTTTTACAATCAACATTACCAGTACATGGTAATAGGGACTTAGAACACAATTTTGTTGTTATTTATATGAAATAAATAATGACAAACATAAAAGAACATAAGTCCGCTTCTGGTCCCGCTACTATAAGCTTTTGGAACAATTCATACGCTTTACTAGTTTGCAGGAAGCGAAAATAGTACATCTTAAAGATACGACCATGATTACATTTATATTTAGTATCGAAATAAAGTAGCCATAAGTTTTAGATTGCAAGTCGTTTTCTCTGCTTTTGGGTGTACGTTTAAACATGAAAACGTCAATTTATCCAAAACACGAAAAATGGACTTATTACTAGCAATTACCAAGAGAGGCCACATAACATTTTGTACTTTATGTAAAGAGCATAACTACATACAGATTACAGGTTACATCAGTACATTTATTTAAGCAAAAGTAATTAATGCAAGCTAACTAATAAGTCATTAGAGAGCCTCAGGTTTATATAAAAGTCGCTTTGTACACATTCTCGAAGAAAGAACATCTCGAAATAATTGTAACTAATAGCTGCGGCTCAAAAGAAGACAGAAACGCCGAAGCCAGAGAGCGACATTGATGCATGTGAAAGAAGGTAAAAGCCCGGGGAGCTTCCGCAATCCATCCGATTTTCACTGGCATTACCAAAGTAAACATTTGTCACGAAAGCTGCTCTTTCACATAAAGCAACTCGCGGCACAACCAAAATTCTCAGGCGCTAAGTGCTCCTAGCGCTCATCAATGCCTAATTGCCATCTCCCCCCCCCTCCTCTCATTAAAATTCAAACAAATTTCCCCGTATTAGTCCCAATCCCGCCGATACACATTTCTCAACGTGAGCTCGTAATTTTTTATCCCAGCTGCCGCGCGTCAAAGAAAGAGCACTCTTCCTCACGTGTACACAGCGTCTCGGGGCCATCAGAGGAGATATGGTTGAAAAAAAAGTCTTTTAGAGAAACAGGGTCAATGCCCATCGCGCGCCGATCGGCGCCGTCTCTCTTTCTCTTTCACACGCCACAGTTTCGGGCATAAAAGTAGTTTACTTCGGATATGTGATAAATTTTTACGAGGACGTTAATTTTGAAGTTTATGCCCGGCCAGACGCGATGATCACTTAATTTATCAGTGCTGTAAAACTAGAGTTACTAAATGCCAAGCCTTAGCCGAGAATCGGACACACTGTATTTGCCGATCATACTTTTACTCGAATCTCAGCTGTTAACTTCCCGGCATCGCGTACCTGTAATCTAACCCGCCTCGTTTATTTGCATATCGGTATCAAATATACCCTACCGCGGAGAAGCTCATTATACACCCAACGAAAAAAGCCGTATATACCTTAAAAAAGAAAACCTTCCAAACATCCTCCTGATCTCAGTGCGTTGCCCAACATTAGAAATACGATTTCCTCCCGAAAAAAAAACCGGGCGCGTTCCTCCAGAGCATGAACCCTGCATTTAAATCCCGGCCGAGTACCGTTCGGCTCGCGGGCCATCTCCTTAATCTAAATTCCCGGGCGCAAGTGCGCAAGGGAGATTAGAAATTTAGTGCATCGTGTAAGTTCGGGCGCGCCGGAAAAAGATCTCCCAGGGCTCATTAGTAATCCGCTGCGTCTAGTCCGTATCGAAGAGGCTACAAATCCAGAGTTATATCTTCGCCGAGGACGAAGACTATAGCGTGTGTGTGAGTGTGCGAGGTCAAAAGCGAGCTGCGTTAGAAATATATCTACGGTGGACGAGGAATAGAAAACCAGTTCCTATCGCTTAATTTCTACAAATGGACATCTCACTTTATTTACGAGCGGAGCCTCCTCTCTTTCGACATTTTATTAGATCCCCGAAGGCTCGGGCGCTTTTCTAGACCGACTACTAGCCCCGGCTCTCTGTATAGCTATATAAGTTACACGGGGATCGTTCCGGCTGGTGTGGACGAAAATACGATCGGTTGAGTGTCGAAATTGCCGCACTAATTACGCTTTTTCGAGAGCGAGAACTTTCGCAATCCAGCGGCTGCGACACCGTGAGTGTATATATACGCGTTGGCTGATGGAGAGTCCGATATGGGAGAAGAGAGCGGAAGGAGGCTCGGGATTTTTCACCTGATCTACGTGGGAGATTAGGGACACAGGAAGGGAGATGAGATGCTGGACGGAGAGAATTGTAATAATTAGATGGCCCGGGAGGAACATCGCACTTTCTATCAGGAGATGTAAGCGATCCGATCTAGTTTACTGGGGTATGCTGGAGGAATGAGCGAATGATGTTAATGCTTAAGTTGGAGATTGGGTGAAATTTAAACGTTCATTGAGGGCTTAGGTTTAAAAAAGTGAAAATTTGTTATATATATTGTGTGTAAATTTATTTCTCTTAGCTAAACTTATTACTTTATTTATCGAAATTGATACCAAAACTAAATGAATAAAAACTAAATTTTGTGTTTCTTAAATAAAATTTACGCAAAACACAAAACTTTTTATAGATAAATAGTCAATGTACTCGTTTTCTATTAGACTAAAAAATAGAATTTGTTGTTTTGCCAGTGCATAACGTTTAGACCAAACATTTTTTATCCAATTAAAAAGTAACTTCATATTGCAATCTAAACAATATCTCCATTTTTATCAAATCCGCAAAAAAAATTATTTTTAAGAATGTTCTAGCGCTCGAGTCACTTGTCTCACCCATAATCATTCTAAAAATAAAATTCAACATTTCTGTAATTCATTAATTCATGCTTAGTCATATTCTGGTCCAGTCATTTCCCATGGCATTATCGTTACCGCCGCTGCCGTGCGTTTCACGCGTTTTACTACAGTTTCACAATGAAATTATAATTTATTGAAGAGGTCGCGCGCGCTCGGCTCTATGGAATAAATAACGCCGCGGCGTTATTTATTATCCGGCCATAACCGAGCGATTAAAAATAGAATTTTCAAACTGGCAAAGGCGCACGTGAAAAAACCGCAAGCCAAACAAACCTGCGACGATGTTTGCGCGCGCAGATTACAACTAAACGTTACAATAAAATGATGATTTATCGAGACAAAGCGCCGGCGCAATTACGGAAGCTGCGACTTTCACGCGCGAACGAAAGTATTGTTGTGATTGCTCTTACACTTTGCACACGTCCGCCTCTTTACTCTAAAAGCAGCATGGCATCGAAATTAATCGCTGAAACTATATGATTAAACTCGTTTTTTTCCCCATCCATTGTCACTCTCGCGCGACCAGAAATCGTTCGATCATCCAGTGTTTCTTCCTTCGCTTTTTCTTCCGTCCCTCGTCCGCTTCTGCCCGTGCTTGCCATTCATCAAGCCACCTGACTTTTAATGATCCTAGTGCGCGCGCATTGTGAGTGACTGCTGCGGTAGCAGCCGCCGCCGCCACGGCTATATAAATGCTCACGGTCAAGAAAGGATTTCGAAGCGCTGCGCGCGCGGCATTAACGAGCCTCTCGCGCAATCTTCCTCTCGTCAAATGTCACCTCCATTACGAATCATCAGCGCTCATTATCGAGCCGCACCGCTCGCTCGCTCGCTCGCTTTCTCTAATCATCTGGATCATCCCGTTTGCGCGCGCAGCCCGAGAGGTCACGAGTAAAAGTCGCGTCCTCGAGGCTCTCTCTAAGGCTTCATCTTTATGAAAGTGTATACGGACGCCTCCTCGCGGCCTCTGAAATAGTCTGCCGGCGGCTGCCTGGTGGCTTTATGGATTTCTTACTCTCGCTTTATTTTTCAGAGGAGAAGCGCGCGCGAGAGTGCAGCTAGCGAGTGTGGTAAAAATTTAACGACTCGAGGATCTTAATGAACATATCGCGCTCACTTAATAAACTCGCCCGGCTCGCGTTGGGAAATGCAGTTTTATTTCGCGCGATAATCGCCTTTTTCAGAGATGACGTATAGCTGGGATTCTCAACGTTTTATCCAATTTATTTAAACTATTTTGTAACGAGAGTCTAGATGACTCTCGGCGTTTCGCAATTTCAATATTTTGAAATGTAATTTTTAATTATAGATAATATTCCGATAGGCTCGCTTGCTTTATTTTTATTTTACAATCTCGCGGCAGCGATCTCTCGAGAGGAGTGAATTGAGGTGCAGTATTATGAGGTTACATTAACTCTCGTTACATAATCGCACTTACAATCGAACAAAGATTTTGATTAGCATATTAATACGAGCTTATGAATCAATTGCGCTCGCGCGCGCTTTATCATCCTCAACAATCTTTATTTTCAACAATCGCTTTTTCAAATACTCACGAAAAACCAATTACTCACTTTTAACCTCTCACACACGATTCAACAATACAAGGTGTAAATTTTACCTTAAACCACATTGTTCGTCAAACGCATCATCGAGTTGACGCTCTCGAGTCCGTGATTAGAAAAAAAAAAACACAGAGGCGATGAAATCGCTGGAAAAAAAGGCGAATCTCGCCGCGCGGGACAAACCTGTAATTTAATATAATGAATCGAGCCCGCTCCAGAGTACACGAGCCTTCCTATATCTTGGCCGATTATCTGGAACACGTGAAAGAGACGTTAGAGAGGAATAAAGATCTCTGCCGCTCTTTTTTTCGCTAGTTCACATGTCGTTACAGTTGAAGAGCGCGCGCGCAGAGGCGTAGAAGAAGAAAAGAAGGTCGCGCGCTCGCGGTGATCAGAAAGCACTTAGCGCGGGGCTCGGCCGAACACCGAAGCCGGTATTATTCATTCAAGGCTTATGTACCCGTTAGCTCGTCGGTGCAATTAAGCCGCTCGCCGATTTCTGTCTGCGCGCTGCTGAGACTGCGCGAGGGCACCTAATGATAGGTATAGCACCCGGGCTCTCGCGCGCTCGCTATACGTTTCAATTAGTTTGCTGGAGCGATTTGTGGGAGAGGGGGGAGGCGTTTGCCACTGATGCGCGTTTTGTGATATACATATTTTTTATCGCTTAGCGTATATGTGGATATTGTGCTGATTTTCTTTGAGAGCGCGAGCGCAATGTAAGAACTTGCCAAGTTTTTATATGCCCTTTCTTCTATAGCTCGTCGATCTCGGGGCAGGCTGAAGCAAGGAGTGGAAGAGGATTGACTCGGCGCAGGTGCTCGTTATTCTTACGTCTCGTTCGAACGAGTTCGATTGGCTTTATGGGATC
Source organism: Eupelmus kiefferi (assembly GCA_030522745.1). Taxonomy (NCBI): domain Eukaryota; kingdom Metazoa; phylum Arthropoda; class Insecta; order Hymenoptera; family Eupelmidae; genus Eupelmus; species Eupelmus kiefferi. Next base: position 2,727 of record JAPYZB010000608.1, on the reverse strand, counting down.
TTTAATGTTCTCATTAGAGTTTGTGAGTACGTGTTTGGTAATAGTGAGACATTTTTTAAATAAAGTTAGTTGGAAAAAGATAAGTATAAGTTAAATAATGTTTATTCGTTTATATAATACCGTACAAATGAATTTATAATGCAACTTTTTTTTTCTATATCTAAATAGGATTATGTTAAAACGTAATCGATCTCTGCCCCCATGATAAATTTTATGTTACTTTTGCCTCGGAGCTCAAATTTAAATATCATCTAATCTCAAGATCTTGAAATCTAGATTTACAAAACGAAATGAATTTCTCGCTTGGGTTTTAACAGTTAAATGAAATTAAAAGACATGTAAATTATTACAACATTAATTGTATATTTCAATTAAATTTATAGAACGAAGAGACCATAAAAATGCTCAGCATCAACTAACCCAATAGACATTCAGCGTGAACCTAGCAAAGATCACTTAAATCTAGGTCCAATTAAGGAACTTGTCTATTAATATAACAGAATGATAATTCAATATTAACGCTACATTCACCCAATCCCATAAATAACGCCGCAACGTCGAAATTTCAAAATGCTAATAAATCGAATGATTAAGAGCGATGAATTTTAAAGAGATCTTTAAAGCGAGCGCGGAATCTGCCAAAGTGCGAATTTTAAATTGACCGTCATAAGTCAGGCAAGATCAGTAGAGAATTAGAAAATAATAAATCGCTCGCTCTTACAATCCTCTTAAAAAGCAGCCCAGCCAACCAATAAATAAGTTTATCAACCGATCCAACCCGGAAACCCTCGTCAAAGCCAAAAAGATTATAACATCATCGCCAAGCATATTGTCACGCTTGTAGAGACGCTGCCACGGCGTTTCACCGCTCGACGAATTCTTCTTCGAAACTTTCTCATGCGCCTGTAGATACACACGAAACTGTACACGCGCGTGTACATCCCATACGGAGTCTATATCTGCCTCTCTTTCTCTCTGTCAGCGCATAGAGCTCTGACCTTCATTTCCCCGAGGGAGCCCATCAGTGAGAAACATAATCAGGCTCCGGCCGGTAATGATTCATCATTTGTCACCTGTTTCTGTCGCGCGAGCGCGCGTTTATCGGGACAGATACGAGTAAACGCATCCTGAGGGTCCACGGCTCTCGGCTGCGCCATTATTCTTTCCTCTAGCTACGTGGGCTTGCTCAATTTCGAAGCTGGCTCTCCTTTCGTCCACATCTCCCAGGCCAGCTCCGTTTCTCCTAAAACATATAAAAGCGAGCGCGGCCAAGCGTCAAATCGGCCACACCTTGTATTTAAATTATTCCGAAAATTCTCATAAATTCTCAGATTATCGCGCGGCCACCTAATGTGGACGAGCATGAATATTTTCACAAGTCCACCGGATGACTCGGCTCCTCTACTTCGTCGTTCGCCTTCTCCTTCTTCGTCTTCCTCTTCTTTTTTTTTCGCTGACCTGTTACCGGCGTGTTTGAGGATAAAAATCGCCGTTTGCTTAAGTTTTGTAATACGCGCACAGCGCGATAAACAAATGCAGAGGCTCGAAAATCCATTATGCTAACTAAGACACTTTTTCGGAGATTTTAAAATTCTTATCTCGAGGAAGCGTTTACGTATATTTCGTCTTTTTTTTCCCCCTCGTCTATTGAGCGCGTTTAATACGATTTTTCATTTGCATAGTGTTTACCTTAAGCTGTCTTTTTATTGGGATAGAAAAATAAATTTTTACGGCCGGGAATATTAATCAGCCGATTGGAATTAAATCGTTTATGTACTAAACTCAATTTAATCAGCGAGCCGCTGATTACACGATTATCCATTTGCAAAATTTTTTTTCGTTATCGAGCCGTTAAAACAGTATTTATTGAAATGTGACTGTAGATTAAGACATGTGTCAAGTACTTAATAGAGAAATTATCAGTGATATGTATATGCCGAGATTGTTAATCTTTGGTCGGAATATTGTTTGGCTCGTTACTTTTTCATAAATAATTTATAAATTCAACAATACTAAAAAGCTGGAAACCATTCCAGATGTTACTAATCCTTTTACGAAAGCACCGATAAATATGTACGGAAACGATAAATCTAAAACATTTGGAGCCATTTGGTATACCGAAAAATAAAGGTCAAATAACTCATTTGTATTGAAATGATTCGTTCGTCCGTTTATTAAGCGGGCGATCGAGCGAGCGAGCGACTAGAGAATCCGATCTGAAATTATAAAAACTAGAAACCGACTTGATTTCGGCTGCGGGCTTGAAGGTGACACTAAATTAGATATAAGAGCTATCATTCCCGCTTCTAGTGCACTAAATTATACGATTTACTTAAGAAGTAAATATGCCCACGATGTTCGAAAGTCGAATCCACTCGTCTATTTGCATAATTATTTGAAAATTAACAGCGCCAAACTTCAAATTTCGAGCTCTTGTAAACGCTTGGATATAGTTTACTCGGCATTCCGGCGTTCAACGATTTGCGAATGGGAAGAGGATCGTTATTTATGTGGATACGGCCATAGTCCATAAGAGGAATATCGTATTCGAGAAATTCATTAAGTTTCTACGGATGATGAAATAGAAACTGACTTGAATTTCACACTCACATTTTTTTAATGTATTCCCTACACCGGCACACGTGCACAATTTATTTATAAAATATACAAATGTTTCGTTTTTTTCATCTTTTATTTTCAAGTGACTTTGTTTATTATTCAATTTTT
>JAPYZB010000607.1:0-19201 GCA_030522745.1 Eupelmus kiefferi | reverse complement strand
TTGTTGTTGCCGGCAGCCTCCTGCATCGTGCTCGCTGCTGCTGGCTCGCTCATCGCCTCTCATTCGCCGATCAGAGTCACTAGGAGCTGCTGCTGCAGCGGCGACGGGAGCGGCTCGCCCTCGAGCTGGCCATCTTGGCACTCTCCTCTCTCTCCTCCCTTCGCACTCTTTGTATATCTATATCTCTCTCTCTTTCCCTCTATCCTATGACACACTCGAATACACACACTGGACACTTGGGTGTACTCGGCTCGGTACTCTGCTCTGTCTATTCACGGCGCCGCTCAGCGCTCCAGCAGCGCACCATCCTGCAGTTTCACACGGGATCAGCGATGGGAGCAGCAACGCGAAGATGGAGCTCGTCGACGCTGAGGAGGATCGCTCATCGTACCGAGCACACGCATGACGACGCGCTGTCCCTGCTCCGCACACAGCCGCACGTCGTCTGCTATGCACACAGACCGTGTGTGCAGCGTCGTTCTGTCCAGCCGCACGAGCGCGCCGCGCACGAGAAAGAGAGAGAGAGACAGAGACAGACAGATCGATCTGCGCGCGCGAGACAAAACAACGGGGATATATAGGTGTGCTCGTGTGTATGCGTGTATGTGCGCTCGGAGAGATAGGAAGCTCTCTCTCCCGCGAGAGCCTCGTCGTCCGCGATCTGGCTTCGGAAACGGCACTGATTACCGGCCGCGGCTACGCGCCAGCGGAAGGCGCACGGCTCGCGAGCGAGAAAGAGAGAGACGGAGCGAGCGAGAGAGCGAGCTCGCTTTTCGCGCCGCCCCCGCAACCGCGGGCCCCTGCGCCAATGCCAGAGCGCGGCCGACACCGCGGAGAGGCTCGCGCTCGCGCGCTAGACACGCCCCACCGCTGGCCGCCACCCAATCAGGCGCCACTGGCGGCTCTCTGCGCGGTCCGCGCTCCCCCCTCGCGCGGCGCTACCGTGCGCGCACCGGCTGGGATGGGAGGATGTGTGTGCGCGCTCCGCGGGGCTGTGTGCACACACTCACGGCCGGGGTGGCGGAGTGGGGGGCAGGCACATAGTAGTTCGGGGAACGTGACGACTCCTAATTGTCTAATTCCCGGGCGCACGATGCGCGCGAATTGATTGGCAATCCTGCACCTAGTGCGCGCTGCAGCTCTCTCTCCCTCTCTCTTGGGGCGCTCTATTGGGAACGGCCTCGTTGTCCGCTTGAATTGATAGCGAGGTCCGGGGGGAGGGGGGATGCACGAGGGAAGTAAAAGGGGGATTATTAATATCCGACGAGCAGACTGGCGAGAGAGAGAGGGAGAGAGTGCAGCTGAGAGCAGCGCGAATTCGATTTATAATGATCGCCATTCAGCAACTTCATTTCACCTTGGCTCTTTTCACGCCGGAATATCTCGCACAAAGACGCGGCCGTTTCGACGAGAGCGAGAGAGAACGAGTTTATGCGCCGGCGTAAACGAGCGCTCGTGTGTTTTAATTTACTCGGGCGCTGCTATGAGCTCCAGTTCGCGGCTTTTATGAGCCTCGGATTTACAAGCTGATGGAAGAATGGCACTGCTGTGTACGCTTGGGTTCATTTGAGAGCTGAACTTTGTTCTCGAGTTGTTTTGATCCGAAATTGTTTCTTATACAGTTTAATGGTTTTGGGTTAAATTGAATTTGAATTGGGTATAATAGTTGTATTTAATTGATTAATTGACGTTATTTAAGGTAAACATGGGGATAAATATGATTTTGAAAAACTAATAAAGGTACTGTTTCGTAAAAGGGTAATAGACAGAAATTCCGAAAAGATTACCACATTTATCATTAAAGTGATAATTTTTTTCAATCATTAGTCACTAACTAATTAAATACTTTAGGAAATTTTAATAAAGCATGAAGATTTACTATTAGTCTAATAAAATCCTCTATTCACCATAAAATTAAGGTTTAATAAAGTGTATATGTACTATTAATCGTTTTCAGATTTAATTTATGATACAAAACTAAAATCAAAATTTCTAATACATACTTTAATGAAAGTTCATAAAAAATCTGTAAAATTTAACGCACAAGTTCTTTAAATTTAAAACAAATGTCCTCAAAATGTTGATCTACAACAAACAAATGTTTTTTATATGCAGATTGAAAATTTTACTTTCTGAAAATATGCACTTACTTTAATGCACAATTAAACGCTTTAGAAACAAAATCTAAATGTACATTCAATGAATAATTACATTTAAGCATAGATCAAAGCAAATTTACATATACATTTCAAAACTTATTGTCTTGGTTTTCTATTTTAATGTACTACACTGTTATATTGTTCATTAAATTTGATGTGCAAGTAAAATTTTCGATATGTATATTAGAAAAATATTAATGCTCAATAATCTTAATTTTGATGCGAATGTATTTAAATTTGTAATATTTGTATTAATTTTAATACAAATGTTATAGATAACATTTAGCAAACATTTACCGAAAGCTGTAAGAAAATTTAACAATATTTATAAAAAATTTTCCTCTCAATATATATTTTATATTAAATTTATAATGATTTAACAGAGAATCATGTATTTCAATAGTGTAAGTAAATTTATATTGTTATTAAATCAAATTATAAATACAATTTATTATTATACCCATTGGTCGTCAATAAAAACATTTGTTAGAATTCTTTTCAATCATCCCATCAACCATCCAATTTGGTATTCAGAGAAAAAAAGGTGTCGACCGCTCGTTCGTTACACTTCCATTAGATTAACATTCAATAAAAACGTAGCGCTCGTATTAGCAGCACTTCGCGCGTAAATCCAGCGAAATTTATGCATCGAGCATACATCGCCGCTGCCTCGCTCAGGAGGAAAAAACATTTCTTCGTTAACGTCAGCGCCGAGCCAGCCAGACAGCTGAAAAGGCCCGCAGCTCGCGCTCGCAAAGAAATTGATTCTTTATAGCGCTCTCGCTCTCTGTCTCATGCGAGGCTTGAAATTAGAGGAAGGCACGCGAGCGCCGCTAAAAAACCTCTCTCTTACAATAAAAAAACACTCTCGTGAAGAAAGCCGCGCGTAATCCGATCAGTTCAGGCTGGAGGTATATATACAGAGACAGGTCCGTCTGGTGGGTGGAGCTGAGAATCGCGGAGATTATCGAAATTTCGATGATCCGCGCGTAAGCCGAGCCGCTTAACGCCGGAATCTCGTTAGGAATTAACTGAGGGGGGTGACTGATCTTTGCGCGGCGGTGCCGGAAAATCCAGCGCGACGCCACCCACACTTTTTCGGATTTGGAAGCTGGTCACTGGGTTTTTGGAGCTAGGTGAGTTGACGAGCGGATTAGACTTGGCTGCCGAGGGTAAACAGTGATGATTCGCGCGAGAAAGTTAAGACGAGATCAGATCGGGTGCTTTGTAAGGAATATATTTTCATTTTGGCGATTATGGGATTCGAGCTGAGGTGTGTACCTGCTTCTAAATATTTATTTGCAATTTAGAAACGAAACATTGACCGTTCATGAAATGAGCTTATAAAAATTAAATATAAAATCAATCCGCTTTACATATAATCCTCATAATCAAATATGATAAACAAAATTTGTTCCCTGCCAATGTTCGCACTGAGGGAAGAAAATATTTGTAAAAATTACAAAATTCAATTGTAAAGCTACCGCAAATTAGAAAAATCAAAAATATTACTATAAATTTTAGGAAATTTTACAAGATAGTTTGGAAAATTTTATAAAACGGATTGTAAACTTTTTTACACTTACAGTAAAATTTTTTGTAAAACATAGTAATTTTTTATATTTTCCCTCTCTGAAGTACTTATATACTATTTAGCAATTTCTTTTTTCCAGAAATTCTTTATAAGGGTCAAACTAGCTTATAAAATTTCCTATAAAGAACAGTCATTTTTTCAGTTTTTCCAGTCAGTGGCAGCTTTACTATCCAGTATTGTAATTTTTCCAAAGCCTCTTCTCTCAGCATGCAATTCCCAACTGACACATACCTACACATCCGCTCAGACGCTCTAGATCCATAAAACAAGTCACGAAATGAGTGTGTATGAGCATTGTTATGCAAACAGTAGCTTACCAATTATTTTATTTGTATTCGGACATTCACGGCTCGAGAAGAAGCGAATAACCGACTTGTTTGGAGGGACTAATGTTTGTACACTCGTAATTCTCGTTGTTATTTTTTTACAACAGCGCAGTCACTTTTTTTTCAAAATAGAAAGAGAAAAAAAAAGAGAGCGAGAAAGCAATAGAGCAAGCTTGGGGAAAGCGTGCGAAAGCTGGTAGCCCAGAAGGGAGCCGGGCATATCGGCCGGCTCGCTTATATATATACGTTAATATACAGAGCTAAGTGGGCATAAATAGGTATATAAGCTGCCGCTGGAGTGTGCAGCGTAGTCTATTAAAGTCATCCCTCTCTCTGCTCGCCGGGCGCATCCTCGCCGAGCAGTTAGTGAGTTGGCAATCCAGTTTAGGTACAAAATGGCTGTCGTTTAGCGAGGATTAATGGCCTCGTGAGTAGCTTCTCTCTCTCTCTTTCTCTCTCACTCTCCAGCTCGGTGCGCAAGCGCGCATAATGGGGCAGATGCATTCAGCGAATGGGATAGTCCCCTCTTCTCTCTTACTGCTTGCTTGCTTGCGCTAACCTCATTATGTACACCTATCTAACTGTGGCCTCCATTATGCTCTTTTTATACGCCCGTCTGTACACTCATACAGCCCCAGCCACTCACACAAACACACTCGCGCAGGGAGGGAAGGTATATACAGCGCCGAGAGCGGGTGAGCGCGCTTTCATATTTGGGCGAGAGAGCGCCGTTTAGCTGGGCGTTTCACGCTCGAGTGGCTCCCCTCGAGAGAGAGAGAGAGAGAGAAAGAGAACATCCGCAAAAGGACTCCCTTTGTGTGAGCGCGTGTGTATAAAGAGCCGAGTAGCACTAGTGTCGCTTGCGAGCGCGCGCGCGCTCACGTTATAAAGCGCTGACAGAGATTTAGAGTGTATTTAACGTTGAATTAGCCCCGAGAGCGCGGGTATAGCGGGCCTTTATACACACACAGGAGCGAGCGCACGCGCGATGAGCTAGCCGGCAGTCTGCTGGCAGCGCGCGTTCTGCCATTATTCGCGCCTAATAAGCTGATGCTAATCGATTGACTTTTAACGCGATGACCGCTCAATGATTTCCTCGAAGCTCGAGCTAAGTAGATATTTAAGAGGCTGGCCGTACGGGTGAGTTGAGGATGGGAAAAATCCACCCCCTCGAGGCGCGCGTGACTTACATGTATTATTTCGAGAATTTCTGGAGATCGAGATGGGGAAGGTTATTGAAAGCTTGATGGGAGTACTAATGGTTTTAAGAGTGAGATTTTACGCTTTTCATCGGGCTCTTTTTTCGAGGATGAGCGGCGGAACTGTATCAAAAGCTGCGAACTGCGCGGGATTTTTAGAATTTTTCTGGAACGATGGTTTTCAATGCTAAGTATGGACTAAACGTGCGTGTAAAGTTTATAAAGGAGGATCATAAATTTAGCTCCAAAGTCGGAGTAGATAAAAAACTTTTTGGAAAAGGTGTTGCTCCTTGTTATTATTTAGATGTTTTTTATTGATATAGCGGCCTTTATAGATTAATGGTTTTACATGTAATAGATAAAAAGTTTTTATGACTTTCTATGACACAAGAGTGTTTTTGAACAACTTATAAGCGTGTTACTGTCGAAAATTTTTTGAACTTTAGTTGAATAATTTGAATAAAATTTAGTATAATATAAACTTGTTTCAAAAAAAGCGAAAATGTAATTGTAAATTTTTAAAAGATAGTAATGTTGCTTCCATTATTATTCTGGAGGCATAGCTTACCTATTAACTGAAAATTCAGTTTCACGTTTTTGAATTATACATTCAATTTGAACACTTAACAAGTTTTGTGATCGTTGTGTAATATTATAATTTAACGAAAATAATTTATTTAATACTATGTTGATATCCAATGATTTTCCAAGATTTTCGATAAAAAATTAGAAAAGTAATTTTTAGCATTTTCCCTATATAAATCGCTTCATGCAAAAAGGAACCTATAAGCAATTATTAAAATTTTCAGAAATCGAAAAAAACTGTATAACTATCGTTCTACAAAGAAGTGATTTTTTTTTATCTCTTGTATTATTATGCATGTACTATATAAATGTGCTGGTAATTTTACACTAGTTTTTTTTTGTTTTCAGTTTAGACAAGAAAAAAGTTGATGTACATAGGTCCCTTTTTGCATGAATTATAAATATAGAATTTTTTTCATCGTAAATTTTACTTTCAGTTGTGAAATATTGACGAAACATCTTGTAGCATTACATACTTTTTTAAAAGAGTTAAAAAGCAACTTTTTTACGATAAGGGAATTGACAAATTTAAACATTTTCAAAGTTTTTGTAAGTTTAGATAGACATTTTTAATAGTGTAAATCTTTTCTTTCTACAAAACAAAAAAAATTTTTTCTTTTACGTGAGCACTTGTCATTATTTTCATCCATTTTTACCAAGAAATTTAAACCAATAATTTAGAATTTAATCAACGTCTGTTTCACAAGCGATTTACTACGATTTACGAAGTACGAACAATTTTTAACTGTGTATAAGTTAGCACTTTTTTCGTTGTTAAAATATGTTCCAAATTTAATCATTCAAATGTGTTTCGACTTTATTACTTTCTGCACTATTTGGCATGTTTTTAAACTCAAAACATTTGTTAGTAGTTTTTTTATACAGAAGTACTGTCTTTGGTTTGTATATATGTTTACTAAGTTCTACAGACAATCATAGATTTGCTAAAATATTTTTTTCCAATTCTCATAGCAGTAGATCAATTTTTTTAACTTTTTCCATCGCAATTGCGTGCAAAAGTTGACTTGGATAAAATATATAAACTTAATTGTATTATTTGAAAATGAAAATTCGTTCGATCTCTCCTACTTTCTATTTAAATGAAACATTTCATTTAAATAAATAGAAATTTCATTAGAAATTTTTAACAGTAATGATTTAACGATTAATACCAGTTTTAAGATAGGAAAATTTTAAACAATTTATAGATGAGACATTTATAACAATTTTTAATTCAAAATTTAATAAAAGTAAATTCGTTGCAAGTACACTTGATTATAAAATTCAATTACATTTTTACTTAAACAAATTTCTTTAAAACTTACTGAATTGTATTGTATTCAGTCAAAATGTTACCAAATTATAAAAATTTTTAATACAATTAAGTTTAGTAAAACTCTGCAAAATACTTTATTCATTTTATGTGCAATCATTCGAAATGAATAATGCTAAAAATATAGCAAAATAATTTTTATATCTTATCAAAAATATTCTTCTTTTTCCTTATTTATCCCGCGTCAAAAATAATGGTAACTAATTCAGCAGACATAGTTTTCCTTTTCCAACAAACATTTTTGTTTGTAAAATAATTCTCAAAAAGATAAATATAAATTTATCACAATAAACTTTAAAAAGTAATAATCAATAAACATGTAAAAGATTTACATTAAAAAAAAGAATGTTTCCCAACAACAATCGATTGAGCCCAAGAAAATCCACTTTATCCCCTCGAAAAAAAGTCAAGTACCTCAAAGCGAAAATCTCGTCAAATATTTGGCAAGTCTTCCGACTTTTTCCCCTCCACAGGACTTGCGCCTGCGCTCGCGCCTGCCTCTAATCCCGTTACCCCAGCCGCGCGCAAACACAGTCGTCGACCTAACTCTCATGTTTGATATTTTAGGATCAGCCCGAGCCCCTCGCACACGACAGGCAGATTTTCCCAGTCGCGCGCGCGCTCCCAGAGACGCCCACGAGCCGGGCGCACAAAGAGCGCCGATAATCTGAAAATTCGCAGCGAGGAGATAAGTCGCGCGCAGGCTAACGCCTCCTCTCTTTTCTCGACAGAGAAAATTTTAAGCACATCATCACCTGCGCCCTGCCTCCCTGGAGGTGGGCGCTGCGTTTAGCGCGCCTTTGTGCGCCTTTAACGAGCGGCATTATTTCGCTAAACTGTAGGGCGTGTCGTCAGATTCCGCAGCCGCTTGTGGGAATTTGGATTACGAGCGGCCGGTATGTTCTCCTGCTGTATGTATATATACGCTTGGATATAGCTAGCGCGCGCCACTGCGGACGCTCGAGGGCGGTTCTAATCCGCCGACGCGCGCCCGCTTGGATATATACCCGGGAGCTTCTGTTGTGGGGTAGGAGGAATTTTCTCCTGGAAAAGCTCTTTGCCGAGGTGTGCGTGTATTCTGCTCGATTGATGATGGTTTTTTTTTGGTTCGCGGAAATGAAGTCGGGGGAAAGATGGTTTGAGAGCTGATTTGTAGTGCGGGGTTATTGTCAATCGTGGGAAAGATGGTTTTAGGTATTAAATGGAAGTTTGAATAAAAAGAGGTAGTTTTTTATTACTTTAAATCACATAGGTTGTATTGTATACGAAAGTAGATATCAATTAGCTCGACTATTAAAATAAACTCACGCAAACGTTTATTTTTGTGCAAGGTCACATTTTCTCCACGTGTGGAGCAAAATGTATTTCGGTTTTGTGAAATATACTTGGCTGGTGTACCTAAATAGACGATATTGGAAAGAGCTTAATTTCACTGAATTTATAAGCTGTTATGAAATTTATAATTATAATATTAGAAATACGCAGAAAACTGGTTTACACTTTAAACGTAAGAGTGCGAAAACATCTCAAAAATTGAAATTGTTTTTTGTAAAAGTTTTAAAAATATAAAATGAAAAAAAAAAACAAAAATTATATTAAAGTATTCAAAGTGAAAAACTGTAGTTTGGTTAAATAAGGAAATGCCCTTGTTTTTGCTCGGATAAAAATAATCAATTATGGGCCAACTTTTCATAAATTTATGTTTGGGAAAAGTTGTCTCAAAGTTTCTCCATAGGATTTTTCAAAACTTGATTTATTTTCAATTCAAGATTGCGAAAATTTTAGCCATCTCCGGGCCAAGTTTCGATAACTTAGGCTAAAGATAGCTGAAATTTGATCAAAGAAACTTAGGGCAAGTTTAGGGCAAGTACAGCAACTTGTTACACATTTTATTATAATATGAGCTTATGTCATAAGCTGTAGTTATTGGATTTCAACAAATTCAAACAATAAAAGTGTACAAGTATTAATAAATTAATTAATGAAAAAAATTAATGTTTCATTTTCTTATTTTTGGTGGTAAACTTTTCTAATTTTCTTTTTCATGCAAAATCAGCTTCCGTTTCGTCTACAGAAAATTGTTTTTCTAATTCTTTTAATTTTAACATATTATATTCTTCTTCTAATTTTTTTTTAATTTTATTCTTTTTTATCTTTCTAAGTCATAAATCTGCATTTTTATCTAGCTGTTCAGATCTATTCTCTTTTTTGCTTTGTTCACCACTTGTTTCTGTTTCTTGCCTTTGAAAACTGATTTTGCTTTTAATTGTTTTTTTTTCACGTTTGCAGCACACATTTTCTTTATTTTCCGTTTTTTCGAAATCGTTTTTTTCCTGTTCACTTGCACTGATTTCCTGTTTTTTGATCGAATTTTGAGAAGTTTTTCTTTTCAAGATTTTAGGCTCCTTTTTTTCTTTCGGATTTCTATAAGGGTAGCGCAAAGATTTGTCAAAACTACTCTGAACTCTGTTCCATCCAGTTTATATTTTTTATCGTTTTTGGATCAGAATTAACGTTGATGTATTAAATAGAAAGTATTATAAATAAATGTAATTTTCATAAAATTCTTAGAATAATATAAATGACGTACCTAACACTGTAGCAGAAATATTTTCAGGAATAGCAGACCAATTTTTTCCTGTAGCAGACATTTCATCGAGTTCGTGTTCTCCAACTATCATTTTCATCATTTTTCTTACTAATTCACGAGGCTTTTTTTTATATAATTCATAAGTAGTGTGTAATTTACCCCGATTCACAAAGACTTTTGATCTCGGAACAAGCTCCATCTAAAAACAACAAGAAATAATTATATCTTAGAGATTAATAAAAATCATGTAAAATATGTAGTTATTTATATATGTAAAATACCAAATCATTATCTAGATCTTCATTGCAGAAATGTTTTGAAGAAGTTGACAGCTGAATTGTTTTTGCAACTTGCAATAATCGATGCAAATTATTAAGATTAAAATTTTTAAATCGTTTTAGTATCACGAAAGTTTATATTTATTTTTCAAAGTCGTAAATATTCTATTTATAAGCATTATACTTTCTGAAAATATATTAAAGAATAGTGAGTTTGTTTCTTTTTGTGAACCCAAAATCTTAAAAATTCAGTTAATTAATAACATTATTACCCTAAGTCTACAATATTTAAAAAAAATATTTTTAATGAATTTATTTTAAAGTGATGATCAAAATATTTTAATTGAAATAATACCTTGAAAAAGCTATATTTGCCAGAATATTACACAAAAAAATGTCAAAAAAGTATTTTAAAAATTCATAAAAGCAATTATTCTGTCTAGTTACATTAAGTGACGTACACAATTTCAAAATTTGATAAAATGAGTTTTTTGAATTTGAATTTTTTAAGGTCATAATCACAACTTTAAGATAAACCTATAAAAATATTAAAGACTTGAATAGACTTTTGTTCGTTTTAAACTTAAATGAATATCAAAATATAAAATACGATAAAAATATATAACTGTACCCAAACTTGAGCTAAGCCACTATACTGTTTTACTTTTCTAATATGTTGTTCTTTCATTAGATTTAAATATAGTAACAATCTTAATAAAAAAGATCTACTGATTTTTCTGATGTTTCTCTAATATTAAGAGTCCACCGGATATTTCTGTCCTCGTCTAATCACAATTTTCGCTAAAAGTCAAGACGTAAGTGTTAAAAAATTTTTACTAGGTTTTGAAAAAACTTTAATCTACGTAAATAACTACATTTTTCTTAAATAAAAAAAATTTTTAATAGTATGTCCAAATATTCTCAAAACTTTCTAAAAGTTTGTAATTTTTTCGTAAGATCAATCATTTGCTCGTTCTTAAACCTGGAAACAACTATTTTTTTCACAGAAAAATATTTTTTGAGTTACAGGGAAAATTCTGATTAGAAAATGACAGAGATATCCGATAACTTACGAAAATTATCTCTATTTTTTTTAATATTATAAGTTATTAAAAAAACGTCTCAGATAAACTGTGCGCCAAAAATATGCGGTTAACTTTAATTTATTTAAGTATGTTTAGTCATAATTAAGTCAGCTAAACTTTACGGTGTATATATATAAACACATACTACTTGAATCTCCCATCAAATTAGCAACAAATTCTTCAAATCTCCATCCTCAAACTTCCCCACCCACCCTACCAAATAACCCAAACCCAATTTACAACAAACTCTAAAAAGAAGCAACTGCACCCCTTAAAAAACTCCCATCCAGCCATGCCACCAAACAATTTCGACGCATCAGGAAATGTTCGCATCACTGCTCAGCCGTCAGGGCTGCTTCCTCCTCTCCAGCCACCCACACACGCCGAACCGAACGCGAGAAAGCGAGATTGACTCGCGATAATCTAGCCCGTTGATGTACACGTGTACAAAGGACACGCGCTCGCGCGCTCGCCCAGCTCACGGAGATTGGCCCCGACGTGCCCGGGGGCCACCCTCTTCGCGTTATATCTCGCACTTAGCGGGCAATTTCTATGAGGCGGTCCCCGGCCTCTTACTCCTAATTTCCTGTCCTGAATTTCGAACGAGCTGAAATTTACACCCTCGACGCGGCGCGCAGCCAGCCCCCCGAGAGCGCGCGAATCCCATCATCATTTATCGCTCTTATCGCGCTCTCGGCTCTTTTCTTCTCGCCTCTCCTGGTGTGGCTCTATGTGTGTGTATATACAGGATATACGCCGGCACGAGCTTCGATTTTCTGCTCCCTCGGCCGCGTTTTGCCGCAGTCAATTTTCGCTGGCTATGAGCGTGTAACGGAGCATAGGGAATAAATTAATGTTGATGCTGTTGGTATCAATGATTCGGGGTAAATGATGCGCGCGCGGAGATGGAGGATTTATCCAGTTTTGTTATCGCTCTTAATTTTTCTACTGTTATCTTTGTTTTAGCGTGCTGATTTATGTATGCTTGTAATTAATTTTCATTTTTATACATTTAATAACCTATGTATATTTGAGTACATTAATAATAATTTAATAGATAGTTTCTTTACTTTTAAATTAATTTTTTTTTTAAATCTCTAGCTATAAATTTTGAATAAAGCAACAATTTGTGCGTTACTAAAATAAACCAATTCACCAATTCACAAAAACTCCACCAAAGACACATAATTCACCAGTACCCGGAAAAAAGCGTTCCTCAATAGGTACACACCCAAGCAGCAGCATCTCACACACTCCATGCAGCAGCAGCCCATACCAAGCTCGCCTATTATTCTCACTGGAAACTGTCAAGTCCCCATTATGCTCCAGCTATGAATTTGCTATTAATGATAAATAAACACAATGGGCAGAGAAGCCGCTCGGCGCGCATTAATCGGCGTAACTGCTTATGTACCGTCGCGGCTCGTTAAAGCCACTATATATGCTTAAACCGTGGGGTCGCTCTCAGCAGCAGCCAGCTCGCAGCTTGCCCAGAGAGCCGTGATTCTTTACGAGCGACACCCTTACTCGGAACAATGAGGCCGTACAATTCAGACTTATTTGAGAATTTGACACACGTCGGCTCTGAATGCGGGCTTCTTTGAAGGAGAGAGAGAAAAAATTTTGTTTCTTTCGGAGATTGGTTGGAGAGATAAGCGTTTTTATAGGGCTCTTTTGGTGACGGGAAGCGATGTTTTTCGGGGCTATTTGTTTCTTACGGATTTCTGGTAATTTGGGACTGGAGCGGGCTGTGGGTTCTAATTCTTTTTTTTTTCATGCTAATTTTTGTACTTGGAATAGGAAACGGTTTTTGTAAAGTTGTGCTTCAAGTAAAAACTGAACAATGCATTTTCCTAATATTTATTTATTTAATATTATTGCACTTCTATATTTACCAATTACAGCAATTTACAATAAAAAATTCGCATCAGATGTCTTACATAAAAACAGAACTACATAACTTCCACTAAAAAAAAAAAAAAAAAAAAAACAACAAAAACAACCATAAGACGCTACACACACAATTCCATAAAATTTAATTACACAAACGTGTCCTCGGCAACCCTCACCGTTCACAGTAGCACTCGGATCCGTCGAAAATTGATTGGCTTAATTGATTCGAGCGTCGAAAAAGGCTCCCAATTTACTTGCCTATTTTGAATGTTAATCAAGCTAATGATTCCTCTAATGGGGGCTTCCCAGCAGGAGACTCGCGTCGAGCGGTAGCGATGAGCTCGCCCGATTAGCCCACACGTACACACACACACGGAGACAGTATGGGGCCCCAGTGCCCGGAATCATCTGCATATCGCAGCCCTGTAAGCAGCCGTGTAACTGTCCGGCCCGATATTGGCCGCTGTTACGCGTATCCAAACGGCGGATTACAATGCCGAAGCCATTATATTATGCGTCCTCGGAAATTTCAGCGAACCCGAGCTGCACACTCGGATCTGGTGGCAAGTTTTGACAGGGCGGACCAAATCGTCTAATCTTTTTAGCTTCCCACCGGGAGGTGGAGGGGGATTTGGGGGAACAGGTTGACAAGCCGACTTTGCGCTTTAAGGGACCTCCTCTATTTTCCGCTGGCTTTTTCGCATCCTATTCAAAAATGTCAGCCGGAGGTCCAGGTACGCTCGCGCGCGCAGCGAGAGTCAAGTTTTTGCCTCCCCTCCAGCGCTGGACAAAATGCATAATCCAACTTTCGGCCGGGCTCTTGCCCGTAATCCAATTTGCAAATCCTCGGGGCTGCCTCGCTGCTAGTTTGTTTTCGGACCGGCCGGAGCTAAGCTCGCGCCGGGGCAACAATAATAAGCCGAGCTCGCCTGGGCTCAGGTTGACTTTTTAACGTTTGGCCTGGGTAAGTTGGAGAGGGCAGATGTATTGTCATTAGTTTTGCAAATATTTTTCGTTGAGTTGTGAGTGTACTATTTAGGTTTAGATAAAGGGACACTGCTGTTTGCTTGTATCGAGTATCAACAACAACAAAGCCAGACGCGTTTTTCTTTCTAAACTCCCTATTCTTTTCCTCAATTCGACAAAATTACTATTTTATCAGCAGGAGATAACATTAACGTGCGCAAGAGCCATAAATCTTCCGTGATCTAGAAAATAAGTAGAGCTAATTCGACGGCGCCATCTCCAGCCTTCGTATTTATAACCGATGAAAAACTAATCTAAACAAGTCACACAGTTCAGCGTATCAAATGTCACTGACTCGATCATTAATTACAACATATTACTCCTTTCAAGCCCCGAGCCCGCGTCTATATTCCGGCTTTGTTATCGTCTCCGCGCGTTTATTGTCTCTCGAAATAGGCCAGATGTCCGCGAAACTCGCGTCACCAGCCGCGCGCGCACACAGTGTAATTACTTCGCCTGGAGTACATAGAAGCTCGCGTGAAAGTTTGCATTAAAACGCAGAGCGAGTTCGAGTGCTCGCGAGCGAGTGAGTATATTGAGATAAGAAAGCCTTGATTGCAGCGCCGCTGTGTGTGTGTGTAGTTGGCGTGGTGAGATCTTCGATTTACATGTTCTTCGCTCGATGCTTCGCGCTGTGTAGCGTTTATATATGCTTAGTAGCGATGCTTAGAAGCTTTGTACTGGTTAATGGAGCTGTTGTTTAGAACGTGATTGTATTGATGGTATAGGGAGGATTTTATTATTATGAATTGACGTTATCTGGTTTATTGATGGTGACTGGTTTTTTATCGGGGTTTGTATTTATTTATAATGATTCGGAAACTTTGTATTGATCTAATCTGCTGCGATATTAAATGATTTATAATGCGCTTATTTAAATTGCTGCTGTTTACAGGTTTTATGTAACCAAACAGAAATGGGTATATTTAAAAAAATTTTAACGACCGTGGATCTACGTTTTATATGAAATTATGTGTATTTATTTACATATAGTGGAAATGTACTTATAGTTAAACGAAATCGTTGACATAATTTCGTTAGGTATTCTACCTTTTAGTTAGGGCCTAAGTAACGTTCACGATTTTATTATTAATGAAGAAACCTAGTTAGGTGCTATACCTAAAATCTATTTAATTTTTTATTTGGGAACTAATTAAAAAAAACATAACTAATAAAAGAACAAATTTAATAATATTAACTATTATTCACACCATTTTTTACTCCTAATAATAAATAAGGCATTAAAAAACAAATATTAGTAGTAGGAATGCCGTCACTGACTTATTTTAACAATAAACATCATGCGATTATTAAATAAAAAAAATGAATGCACTCTACCAGCCAATTTCACTCCAACATTAAGTGCATCCACACGAAAAGTGCAGATCAAGATTGACATAAATATATACATATAGCGATTGGATAAACACATTTCACAATCTGTACGTTAGATTGTCGAGATTTGGACTATGGCACTAACAATTAATTGAAAACAAGATAACTCCCGAGGAAATCTATATAGAAAGAGGCTCCGATAACGCTCAAGTGCATTTAATCTTTCGGACTTGTTATGCTCTACAATATAATGAGTATAATTAATTCCTCGTAGTAGACAAATCTCGTGTTGCAATTAGAATTCCACGTTACTGATTTGCAAGTTGTTATTTCGCTGCGAATAATAATGCGCTATATATACTGTCTAATTAGAGCACTGCTGGCGCGTCTTTTGCCTTCCCTATTCGCTGGCACAGTGTACGTATAGGGGCATTATTATTTTAATTACTCGCCTCATTTTAATGTTAATTGGATTAATATAACAAAAAGTCGTATATCAAACAATATTAATGGAAGACCTGGAACTCTGCTTTTTTTCTTCTGCGTAATCTGCATCGCTCTAGCGTACTTCGCTCTAACAACTTTGGTTCCTGGAAATGAGCGCAGGAAAAATTTATTCGTTCATTTGATTTAATTAATTGATTTTTAAGCGCCGCAACGAGCCTCCTTACTTTGTATCAAATTCTTTATTTTTTTGAAAGTTATTGAAAAGCTTGAAGGATGTTGTTAGTGTAGTATGATAGAAAAATATGTTTGCCGCCAAGAATGTTTTGCTTTACTTATCGTTTTGACGTAAAAGTGGATGTAACTAATAGAACTAATTTATGATGAAATTAAACATTGATTTATTTAAAAAATAAAACCAAGCATTTGCATTGATATTAATAGTCACTTGCTTAGACGTTCCTTGACTATTAACTACAGCAGAAGAAAAAACTTCAGTGAATAAGTAGTTTCATGAGCTAATACCTCGGGAATAAGATCCCTATCAATGAGAACTAAAACGCGCAAAAACCAGCAATCGAAATAATTAGAATAACCCAAAAGCGAGCAACTCCACCAAAACAATCCTTCTACCCCTCAAGCACTCCCACAGCACAAAAAAGATAGCGTTCGATGAATGAGTTGTTTTTCAACATTTATCTACGCACTCCCGCCTTTAAGCAGCAAGAAGAATAGCTCGTATACCCGCGAGCAACATCCCATTCGTATAATGCAATTCGAGATTCGCACCGAGGCGTAAGAGGCCGGCTTGATAATCATTGGCTCGGCTTGGCGCGCTCCTCTAATTATGCGCTCGCGCGCTTGGGAAAAAAAGCGCGGGGAGAGAGAGAGAGAGAAAATCGCGAGCGCGTAACAGCGCGCCACTTCCGGCAAACTCTCTTTCTTTTCCTTCTCTCCCGGCTGATGTGGTATATGCGCGCAAAAGACGCGCGCAAAGAAGCTATAATTAATGCGCTCGGTTGTTTTCCGTTTGAGCAGCTGTTAATTGGCAGTGACTAATTACAGGCCGGTCTTATCGACGAGTTATCGCCGCGCGCGGCCGGCTTTTTTACTCTGGGCATTAACGTCAACGCGGACCTTTCTCTATGTAGGCGAGCGTACACGCGCGGCTAGCTTGCTTTTATTCGTGGCTGGAGAGCGAGCCGATCGGTTTTATTGAATAAGTTGCTGGAGAGTTGCTGAGTTACGCTGAAATTGCGGAAAAACATCTTGTAAGCGATTGCCGGTGGGATGGAGTTTGTTTTAATAATAATTCGTCAGAGTCGGGGCTCGTACGATTTCCGTTATTTTAAAAATATCAAATTGACGTTGTTGGAATGCTAATTATAGCGTTGATGGGGAGAAGGAAGAAAGAAGAGATTATGAGTGGATTGATGTTTGAGGTGGCTTGAGGAAAGTTAGCGCGTGCATTGACATGGAATACATGTTGTGTGTGTATATAAAATAATTCATACCTTTAGCATTTTATATTGGAAAATGTTAAATAAAAATAAAAAACAAAAGATATTGTATCAGCAATAATTTAATATTTCAAGCTAGATAAAATCCTCAGTAATAACAGTCATCCCATGAATTCGAATAGAACATCAAAACGAATCATTTAGAGTCATCAATGGCTATATTGAAAAATATTTTAAGTAAAAAACTATATTCTTATAAACTCTGTTGTCATTAAATGTAATGTGCATATACTGAAAATAAAATTTTTGCTATATACATTAAAAGAAAAGTAATACCCAACCATGTTAACTTTAATGTAGTTGTACGTGAAATTTTTAAAATTTGCTTTTAATTTAATTTAATTTGGCTTTACTTTTAATGCACTGAAAAAAAATTACTTGGAAAGTACAAAATATAAATTTTTTACATTTACCAATTGCCTTGGGTGTCCAGGGCCGAACTGATTAATTGGTAAACAAAGTGTATTTTGTTAAAAATGATTGTGTTTAAAAACAAGTAACTTTGTAATTGTTATGATTTTTGTTGTAAGAAGTACTGTTTTTGTTAAAAAAAATTATTAATTATTTTACAAAGTTCGAATAATTATCAATACAATACTATCCTTATAAATACAACAAAAAACTTCGTAGGAGCAATAAATTATATTTTAACGTAATGCTATTTTGATAAATTTACCAAGCATTTTTTCAGTGTAGAACATGTATTAATTTTCTTCAATATGCTTATCGATAAATTTGCTTCCAATACATGTATGTACATTTTTTAACAAAATATTGATATATAAAGTAAAATATTTAAATAGTTTTTATTTTAAAAATTCGTTGCGAAAACTTTCAATATCCAACATTTAGATTTTTTAAATGAAATTGGTTTTAAAAAACAAGCTGGATAGAATATAAAATTTTGATAGATCCACAGCGCAAAATTTCATTTAAATTTGTCAACGCACATCGTAGTAAACCCAGCCGTATTTTCGAAAACCATCAAGAAAAAAAAATTGCCCACAGTTTCACACTAATTAGCCGTAGCAAGAGTGCCGATCGAAATAACAAGTTCCGGAACGCGAGAAAACCCAAAGGGCGTAACCCGGCCCTTTTCGACCCCAAACCCCTAAAAAAAACCTCCGAAAGAAACAAAGCCGATTTGCGACGCTCGGCCGACGTTCCTCCACACATACCCCAAATAGCCTCGAAAGGGAGAACGTTTTTCAAAACCACGCCCTGGCGACGCTCGAGCTCGAAATTCGAGCTCGCTCGTCTGCGGCTCGAAAAACGAGAGAGAGCCGAGGTTAATATGTTATACATACCGAGCTCCACGCGAACTTGGCGCCCGGACTTTGCTGGCGGAGCCACTTCTGGCGCTCCTAATTACAGGGATGATTAATCTTCCCGTGGAAATTGAACGCTCAGCCCGCAAATGTGGAAATTTGTGGAAAATTCTCTGACCTAGTGAAGAGGCGGTGTTCTTTCTTAAAACGAGCGCTGTGGGTAATCGCCCGGGCGTTTTTCTTTGACGTGGACGAGATATCGGATGGTCGTATTTATCTCGTCGATGAGCTTCGCCTTTGTAATTGCCGGGCTTTATTCTTTTGAGTGATTGTGTAAGTATACCTTTGGAATTGTACAAGTGGCTTAATAATAAGCGCATTAATCTCTTGTATAATTGATATTTACAGCTAATCGCATTTTTATTTGATTATAAGTAAGCATGTAGTTGTAAAAATGATTTTTCCAAGACCCTGGTAGAAAATAGACGAGTTAAAAATGGCCAATCGTCAGTTTATCACCATCTTCACATGGTTAATTTTTAGCCTATAAACTGATGAAAAACTGA
>JAPYZB010000606.1:0-32710 GCA_030522745.1 Eupelmus kiefferi | reverse complement strand
ATATTTAGTTTGATAGCTAAATAACATGACTTGTTATTAAGGTATTAAAGCTATAAATAAAGGAATTTAAAAAATCATAAATTTTCGAAAGTAGTTTAATATTTTTCAGCAGCAGTTGCCATAAAATCCATATTATTAAATACTTTGTCACCTCACTTGGACCGGTTCATGAAAATTACCGTGGGGTCTATACAGTAATGCTTTACGCGCAATATTTTTACTATATATAGATATAGAAAAACATGTAAATTCAAGCTTTTTCTATTTTGTGTTTTTTAGTCTTACCGAATAGACCTCCTATACTAAAAAATACGGAATTCCTTTCGTTTTACTTCATTTCATCTTTGCCCTTTGAAACCCTTGAAAGTTTGCGAAGAAGCAGCTGTATCTTATTCAGAAGCGGCGGTGGCGGCGAAGAAGTCTGGGATTCTCAGGTGTAGGCAGTGAAAACAGAGAGAAAGAAGGAATTTGATCGCGTCGCAGTGACACGCGTGTACCTAACCTCAAAATTCTCTTTTGCTTTGGTCTTTGATAATCCTTTGCTGTATAGCTTGGCAGGCTCGCAGAAAAAATTGAGAGAAGAGTTAAAATGGCATCCCCAAAGGAAATAGAGTAAAAGAAAGGAGAGAAATACGAAGTAGGGGTGTAGGAAGGTGTGGGTGTGCGCGAGGGGTTGTGCCTCTGTCAGGAGGAGGGGAGGGAAGGGGCACGCACGTCTGTACAGGGACGCACACAAGGAGCTTTGGTTATAGCGTATTGGAGGGGTCAATCCCGGTTTTCTGGATATAGACGCACGAGCAGGAATAGGACGTAGGTCTATCGCTAACGCGCGCAACTCCCCTCATTAACCTACTGCGACCCCCTCCCCCTCTCGAGGCAAAAAACACAACAACTGGGGGTCGCTGGGGGTGGGGGGGGGTGGGGTTGTGCTCGGTTCGTCTTTTACTACTGATATGAAGGTACTTACTTTTTATCACTCGGTCCGTCGTGGAGAGCTTTTGCGAATTATTTTGCGAGGTCATCCTGCTGGCGGTAGCTGCTTTTGCTGCTGATTGGATATGGTGGCGGCTGCTGCTGCTGCTGCTGCTGCTGTTGCTAGTGCTGTCTTGCTGATGGCGCGGCGGCGGTACCGCTGCTGCTGCTGCTGCTGCTGCTGCTGCTCTTGCAGCGCTCTGCTCTCGCGTTTCTTCTTACTTCTGCTACTTCTTCAGCCTGGGCGCACTTTCTTTCTCTTTCTTACACGTTTATATCCATCTATAGCTACTTGCCCGTCTAATATCCGCTCAGAGAGCGCGAAAAATCAAAGGCAGCCGAGAACGGCGGGGAAGGGTGGACTCGGATGGAGGAGGAAACACACCTTTTCTACTTCTCCCTCACTCTCGCTCACTCCCTGTCTCTCTCTCTCGCTCTCTCTCACACTCGGCTGGTTGTCTCGCTATCTCACGACTATATCTACTTATGTTTTCTCGGCATCTTCTCTCCTCTTCGTTCTACTGTATTTTCGGAATTGCGACACTCGCGCACACTAACACTTTTCTTCCCTTCGCTTATTTACTTATTTATTTTCACACGCGTGAAAGATACGTGCAGCATTTATTAATAAAACGCGAGAGCCTGTTCTGGCGTCGCGGCCGACAAATTATACAAATACTCAAAGGCTCTAGCGCGGCTTTAATCAAAAAGTAAAGAAAAAAGTAACAAACACTATATATATATATAAATATATGTATATATATATATTTAAATAGATATATATATATGCGAATGTATATTTTTTTCTATATGTAATGTGTATTCACGAAATCGAGAGAGAGGGCGACGAGTGGGCACGCGCACACGCACGTTTTTCTCTTCTTTCTCCCTCCTCCCTCCTTATTCTCAAGTAAAACACACACTCGCGCACCTAAGTATCATCCTTCTCTCTCCTCCCTCTGTTGGCATGTATTATTACAATAGAAGAACCTCGTCGTGGTGGCGCGCCGCCGCCGCTGCCACTACTGCTGCTGCTGCTGCTGCTACTCCTGCTCCTGCTGCTCCGGCTGCTCCTGCTGCTGCTGCTGCGTCGTGTCAATCAACTATTTATATATATATATTTTTTTTTATTCTTGTAGCGAATGAAAAAGACAGAAAGAATTGTTTGCTGTCACGAAGAGAATATCGTGAAAAATTCCAAGCAGACGATTTCTTGTCGTTGTTCTGCTTTTATATATACAAATATATGTATATAAATATAGATATATATGTAAATATATATATGTATATTTATATATATGTCTGTATATATATACCTAACACTCTGACTCCCTTTTTTCCGTCTCTGTATATATATATGTATATATAATGAAGAGGCACACGCACGAATTAATTGCTCTCGGTTTGTATTCCACTGTACTCACTGCACTTGCAGCGCATACTTGGGGGTTGAATCTCTCTCTCTTACTTTTTCTGACTAGTCTCAGTGATGAGCCAGCAGCCCCGTCCTGCTGCGCCACTAGCAGCAACGCGTCGTCTTGTTCGTCGCCAAATGCGCGACGTAGTCGACGAAAACTGTTGTGCTGCTCGAGCTCGTAGGCATTCGGCTTATGCTACTGTTGCTGCTGCTGCTGCTGCTCCTTCTGCTTTGTACTCTCTCCCTCTTTCTATCTATCTTTCTCTCTCTCTCTCTCTCTCTCTCTCTCTCTCTCTCTCTCTCTCTTTTGGCTACACCACCTTCGATTCTTTAGATTTGACTTGCTTCCCACACTCTCTGTCTTGCTTCTCTTCTCTCCTCTCCCTCTTTCTCTTTCTATCTCTTTTCCGAGCTCCGACTTTTCCCGAGGTGGAGCTCTAAGAGCGACGGCGGCCAAGGCACACACACGCTAGGAGCGAGAGAAAAAGAACGAAACGACCATTGGTGCTTTCTTCCTTCCTCACTGCGTGAACGAGCGGACGAGCGGACGAGAGAGCTTTCGCCTGACTGTTATGTAGAAGAGAGAGAGAGAGAAAGGAGGGAAGAGAGAGAGAGAGAAAGAGAAAGAGAGAGAGAGAAGAAAGTGAGCGAGCGAGTATGCTCTGCTTCTGCTGGCTGGCACTGGTGCGCTGACTGCCGTTTCTGCTGCTGCTGCTGCTGCTGCTCCTCTCTCGTTTGCTCTCGTCTGCCCGAGTTTCTTCTTTCGTTCCAATCTCGCTGGGGGCTCGCTTTGCTCTCTTCTTTTCCTCTTGCTTTGCGTAACGGCGATGCTTGCCTCCTTTTCACACCTCGTTTGAATTATGAGCCCGACGTGACACTACCGACGTTAACTACTGCGGGCGCACTACTGTTGCTCGGCTCGCTCTATTCCTCCTTTCCTCCTCTCTCTCTCTCGCTGTCTCTCTCTCTCTCTCTCTCTCCCCCTTTTTCTCGGCGCGGCGCACTCGTCTGGGCTCGTTCTACTGTTCGATTGTACTGGGCGCCTCTTGAGCACTCGGCGCGACACTGTGCCTGTCCGTTTTCTGCTCCGGAAGTTCCGAGATTCTGCTGTTGTTGCTGCCGCTGGCTGCTGCTGCTGCTGCTGCTGCTCTCCTAACGAGTGGCCAGCAGACGCGCGCGCGCATATATTGACGCGCTCACTCTTGCTCCGTGAGTAGTGCCACCGCCGCCGCGCGCGCTTTACGTGTGTGCAGTGTGTAGCGAGGCGAGGCTCCCTCGGCGAGCTTCGAAACCTAACCAACAACGCTGCCTGCCTGCCTGCCTGCCTGCCTGTCGATCCACACACTACCTAGGCACTCGTTGTTTATTGTTGTGGTCCTCGAGTGACCGTCGCGTACACTTGATTACGCGCAAGATAATCAGCGCACTGCCTTCTCTACGCGTATACCTATATATATGTATGTGTCTTACGTGTACTGTCTGTGCATGTGTATAAGTGTGTGTCTGTGTCTCTCTGCTCACTCTGATCTCTCTCCGCACACGGGCTGCTTCACGCTTCTTCGCGCCGCGCACACTGCCTACTGCTACTACTGCTGCAGTGCTGCTCTGCTGGCCCTCGCGCGCGCGCGCGCCCGCCTATAGGTGTAGGTATACGACGAGACGACGACACGGCCCGGAGACTTGCGCGCGCTGCTCTCTCTCTCTGCCTGCCCGCTCAGCGCTCTCCCCCCGCCGCTCTCTGCCACTATACCAGATATATATACATATATATCGCTTCGTCTCGCTCTGGCACATGAACGTTTTGATAGCGCCACCGCCGCCGCCGCCGCGCTCTGATACTATATACAGTATAGACGCGTATTAGGAGGAGCGAGAAAGAGATAGAGAGAGAGAGAGAGAGAGAGCCAGAACGTATGTACACGGCACGGCTTCGATCTGTCGGCCAGTCGGGCGCGCAGCTCTCTCACAGCGACAGCGTGCTGGAAGAGAAAAGGTGAGTTCGATATACGATACTCTGACACAAGCACAAGCCATACACGAGTTCACCGAGGCGCGCCCGCACCGCTCGTTGCTGACGGTCACTGACTACTTTTTCTCGCTCCCCTTTTTCTCATTTTACTTTGCTTTTCAGCAAAATCGAACGCTGAAGAGTGAGGTGTTGAAATAAATTTAATTCATGGCAATAAATTATTCATCATCATTTTATCTTATTTCATTAACACATTTTTACAATGACATATTTAAATTTATAAAAATGTACATCTGCAGACTAGACTACAAAAAAGCGACAAATTATAGTTACAAAAATTAAAACTTTCAAAGTTAGACATAAAATATTGTTTTAGTAGTAACATACGCACGATTTTCGTGCTTTTTGATACCTAAAATGTGGTCGGTGGGCCCAAAATGACCGTTTTTGGACCGGAGAGTTCGAGCGCGCTAGTGTAAAGTGCTTTAGGCCCGCTATAAACCAAGCCAGCTGATTTCGAAACTTCTAAAAATACATGTATATACATACGTATAAATATATTTATACTCCCATATTTAGTTTTTTACTTTATATATGAATAAATATAACCAGCTAAATGCATACACAGGCACACATATATAAATATATTAAGGAGCTTCACGCTCCGACCCCTTGAATTTTTAAATATAAAAAAAAGTTTTTTGATAAATTAAGCAAAAATATCATAAAATATCATGAAAGCAACGACAAACCAAGGAAGATAATGCAAAAAAATCAATAAAATCCTCTGGAATAACAGTTATTTTCTGAGATAAAAAGATGCTTCAAAAACATACGTATCTACATCAGTCACACGAGCTGTCTCATCATTAGTATTAACTGAGCGCGGCAAATTTAATAAAACATCGATCTTTTCTTGTTTCTCGCTTTTTTTTTTCATTCATTAATCTTTAAAAAACGATAATCTTTAAAATACGAGTAGCACCTATAACTACTTATTAATATTATTAAAAACTTGCATTTTATTTTAGAAAATGGATTTAAACGCTTTTAGAATAATACGTTAAACATTCGGGCGACATTAATGACTTGACTGTTGTGTGTGCGTGTGTGAATATATTTATGTTATTTAGTGCTTATGTTTATATAGACGCGCTCTGTTAAAAAATATTTTTGTAACAGTTAAATTTCATGCATATACATACATAAAAATAGTGTGGGTTCTGCAGTAGAACCTTTAATTATTTCTCACTTGCAGATTATAATAAATTTATATGATCAATAAATTAAAATCAGGATTCGATATATTTTGCATGAGATGACTATTATTTAAAAATTTATCAAACTGGTTTTCATTCCACAAAAGTCGGAGATCTGAAATATGTATGAAAAGAATAAAAAGAATATTGGTGGACTAAAATTTTTTTCTTTTACTTATAACATTAATAATCAATTAAATACAGCAATAGTTTCAACTCAACGACTGCAAGTCAATAATTTAAAGACTAATAAAATCCAATTCTTAATCAGCATTCTCCCATGTTAAAAAAAAAACTATGGTTGGAAATTGATGCAAATAAATAAGCATTTTGACTAACTAGTTGTATATCGTCAGCTGAAAGTTAAAAAATTTTAATTTATTTTAGCGCTCAGTCGAGCGATAAAAATGTTGCTATTTAAAAGCTAATTAAATAATTATCATATAAGTTGAGAACCGCCAGAATAATTAGAAAAGTAGTTTTATATTATACCCTGTTTAGTAAAAAAAAAACAAAACAACTTAATAGTTAATTTAATGTTTTAATTTAATTATCATTGTCTTAAATGATAATGAAGAAAGGAGCTTTTGAATAATAACATTTCTTAGTACTCGGCCGAGTTGTTACATTTCTTAGCGCTCGATCGAGTAGTTACTTTTCTAAACACTTTAACTGATTTATGACTTTTCTTAGTGCCAATCCGATTTATTACTTTATTTAGCACTAAAACAAATTAGAATCTTTTTCTCTCAGCCGGTATACTCCTGTAGATATAAACGTGATACATATAAGCGTGAGAATCTACTAGATTTGATTATTTAATAATATTTCCAAAATGAATAATTTTCGTTATAAAATAAATGTACCATTGTCATTATTTTCTAGCTTGAAAATTAAAATGCATCGTAATTCGCGATCGTATTTCACACAATATTCTACTTATGTACGTTTCTTGAGAAAAAAATAAGGCATTATTCAAAGAAAAATGTAAATACATGTTAACTACTTAATAAAAGAAATTATTATAATGTTTAAGTGTTGTGTAGAATTTTAAAAATGACTTTCATGAATTACGTATTTTGACTCGAATATTTGATAAAAATTTATATTTATATATTCAACTGTTATTTTATAAACAAATATGAGCGAGTGTTTCGTGCAGCTACAGAGAAGTGTCGAATTTTACAAGTAGATAAAAAAGTATTATAGTTTTTCCTTTTATCCTTCCAAAGTCGCGCGCAGTTAAATTGGAAAAAATACGAAATAAAATCTCTCATTAACTGATCGTCACCGTACTGTCACGAACGTGGTGACGACAGTGCAGATCAGCACTGAATATATAAAAAACTTTAGCAGGCGGCAAAGCAGAACGCGATACACGCGCGAACTCAGGACTTTCCGAGAGCTCTGATGAGTACATACACGAGTACCGAAGAGTGCAGATGTAGTACAAGGTACTACGTGTTTACAACTCCTCTTTCGTATCTTGCGTACTCGCGGGTGTGTGTGTGTGTGTGTGTGTATCCAGCGAATGCGGGGCCGTCTGTACCTATCACATGTAATATGCAGACTCACGCAGTGTAGTCTGTTGTGAGACGTATTTACGTTCAGTAGCGTCAGCGGCCAGCGCGCAGGACTGAGCTAGTTATATATATATATATACAGATAGTAAAGGGAGAGTGTGTCCGAGTTATAAAGAGAGGAACAGTGACACAGTGTGCTAGAGTGACAGAGTATACAGAAGCACAACAAACGAGAGCACATCAGAGAGCGGCCGAGCGAGCGCAAAACGTCAACTGACAGCTGCTTCTTGTTTATATATACTTATATATACATATATATATATACGCGCTCGCGCCTCACCCGATTCTACAAAATTATGATTTTTTCTTATCGACTCGATAGCCATTAATCGCGAGCAAACATCCCGTTTCTCCTTTACTCTCTCGATGTAATAATAGAACAGCGAGATATAGGTAGTTATGCAACCAGTGCGCGCTCTTCCTCTTTTTCTTACTTTTTTTTCTACTTTTTCGAACTTTTTCGGCAACACTTGCACTCGCCTTTTTTACAGCTGAACAAACTTTTATCTGCCTACTTTCTCCTTTTCTCTAGCTCTCTTCTTTCTTCTTATTGCATATTCAGATTCCAGGTGCAGGCTATGTGCTTCTCCATCCAGGCCTCTATGGAGTTGCGTGATCATTTCTGCTTGTGACGGAGACAAAAGGCTGGACAGTGGCCCAATGCTAATGTGCTCATGTCGGAAGGTACTTTCTTTAACAATTTCAAAATTTTATGATAATCAGTTATCTTGATAAATACATACTGCAACTCAACATCATTTCTTACACATATATTTTTTTATTGCTTTTTTTGCTTCTCATCAGTTTTTTGCTCTCTTCATTCAAATAACTGCTTCCAATAGCCTTGGATATTTTTAAATGTTTTCTTATTAGTTAATTTACTTGCAGCTATAGTTGTTTCACTGACTAAAAGATAAAGTGCCACCAATTGCGATGCCTGCCAAACTGAGCAAATTTGCCATCGAGGCCTCTTGCAAAGAATACGTTCATCCCTGGTGTACTTCGTGCATTAGCGCCACTGCTGGACTAGGCCTTCATGCAGTGCAGGACTGCCTTAGGATATATTCTACGCTCTACATTGTGAGTTACTCTCTCAACATTATTATCCTTGTGTTTTAGTTCTGAAATATAGTTATTTTCAAAAATTTTAATTTACTGTTATTTTGCAAAAATATTTTTATTCTTGAAATAAATTTATTTTAATGATAAAAAAGAAAATATTTAAACTACAGCTTAATTAATATTTTATTACCTTTTTTATCATAGAATATGAATTTGACTAATGAGTATTTCATTTATTTTAGATAACACTGCTGACAAAAGGAAGAATTCCAACACTTGATGACCTCAAAAAGACTATATTGAGTATTTTGCAATCCACTGCATTTTTATCATGGAGCGCCTTTGCATTTTCAATGTTTACTTGTCTTTTTCGGTAACAGTTAAATCTTTTACTTATATGTTTTTATGTACTTTTAACTATGTTAACTATTTTTATTCATAAAAATATACTTTTATACTTTTAGGAGAATGTTAGGACACTTTAATATATTTACTGTCTCATTTGTTCCTTCATTTTTCTCCAGTCTTACTGCCATTATTCTGGAAAGACCTTCAAGACGAACTCTGTTATGCCTATATGTTACAAACATTGTGAGATTTTTATATTTAACACCATTAAATACTTACACATTGAAACTATAAATTGTTTAAAAGTAATGAATTAAATGAGCACTTTAGAATTGTTATTTCAACTGTATCTTTTTTTTACATGGAAAAACTCAGTTATTACTTTTAGAAAATGTTTGAAATTCTGTAGTTTTTAGAATTTCTTTTCCTATATCAATAGAACATTTGAGAAATAAAAATTAGTTCAATGTGTATGTTCTGCCTCAACATACGTTTTTCTATGTGTACATCATAATTTTAATAACTGTCATTTAAATATTTTTTTAGGCTACAGAAACTTTATTTAGAATGGCAGTATTTAGAGGATATGCTACTGTCATTCCTAGAGGAGAAGTTTATATATTTGCTGCTGGAATGGCAATGTTGTTATATTTCTTTAGATGTAAAAGTGATAATCGTGATTCTATTTACAGAATAATTAGGTAAATTGAATTTGAACTGAATTTAATCGTATTATTTTCATTAAATTTAAAAACTTTTTAATAAGTTGATCAGTACTTAAATTAATGGGATCTGAAAATGAATTTTTACTGACCGAGTAAACATTGTAATTAACTGTTAGAAAAATATTTATAACTAAATAAATATAATGCTCTTCTTTTCATAACTATCTATTACTATGCAAAATCTCAAATTATAAAAGCAATGCATACAAAATTTTTAGATGCATGAAGATAAGTAAGAAATTTCGCTTAAATACCATTTTTAAGTAATTCAGAATTTTGGTTTGAAATTTTGCACAATGAAAGAAGTTATTATGGACGTCAACTATATTGTAGAGCAATATATTTTGTAGTATTTAAAAAACTGTATAATCAGCATCTTTGGTAATTATAGAACTTTCGGACCCCGTTAAATTTTTTAAAATAAAATTTTATGATAAAAACAGATTAGGACTTGGTCCTTATGAAGAAAAAGGACATGAGCAACGAAATGAGCCTACAAAATCTACTAGTTCCTTTGAAAGGAAAGAAAATCTAAGTAAGAAATCATCAAACCCAATTCTTAATTTAATATGGAAAGCTTTAAGGGTTTATAAACTCATGATTGATAGAATAAAAGCTGTAGGAGGAAAACATCCAACATGTCCTCATCCGAATAGTTGTGTACATTATGTTTTAGGGGTGAGAAAAAATTTTTCTTAAATTTTAATAATTGTACATTAGGTTTGAAAAATAAATTTTTCAATATATCTTTCAGGGTGCTGTAAAAATGTTTAGCTTTGGATTTTGCGTACAAATCGGACTTAAATTAATTTTTGGAATTAAAAATTTAGTACGAAATCCAAGACAATTTAAAGAAACCCTTTTTAAAAAGGGAACATTAAATTTAGCTTGCTTTCTTGGAGGATTTGCTAGCTTGTATAAAGTAAGTTAAAGTACTAATCCTTTTATCAAATATTAACATGTACTTAATTGTTGACTGATTATTCGAATATCTGAGTAACTGAGAAGATGAGTTGTAACTTTTTTATTTATTTCTATTAACAAATGTAACCTTAGCTAATCTAATCATTGGCCGCGTAGTCACTGCATAATGTAGTCAATGACCGAAAAAATTAGTAATGTTTTTAACTTATTAAAATTGTAACTAATTTGAATTCGATTGAATTCATTGACTTGAATTTGATTCATTGCAAATAAATGCAATATAAGATATAATTTATTTATGTTATAGTTAGTATCTTGTTCATTAAGAAGAAGTTGTAATAAAGACTCGCCAGAATATGCTATTATTGCTGGTTTAGTAGCTGGTATGTCTTTTGTAGCCTATCCAGATAATACTATTGCTCTTTACGTTATGTGGAAAGCTTTACAGGTAAATTAATTTTGTTACAACAGAATAAATATATATTTTATGCTTAGCAACTTAGAAATATTAAATTATTTAAAATTTACAGCTCTTGTGGAACAGAGGAGTAGAGAGCGGAAATGTACCTGAAGTCAAATGGTTTGTGATACTGTTATATTGCTTTAGTACAGCAGTGTTATTCCATGCTGCTATTGTTGAACCACAAAATTTAAGAATTTCATATTGGAAATTTTTGTATAATCTTTCTGGTGGAAGGTAAAATTTATATCTTTTGTTTCTCTCGTAAATTTATACACCTATATAAAAATTAATATTGTTTCTTTATAGAATTGCTGCTATGTCACGCATACCAATCGATGGATTTGGTTTAGAATCTAGTAAATACTTGCAAGAAATTCTCAAAAAATCAAGAACGCACGACAAACAAATCTTTTCATTTTAAAATAAAAATTCATATTTTCTTATTATACACATATAACACCAAAGACATTCCGAATGGTAATGGAAGATTAAAATGTTGTTGATAAACTTCACATTTTTTCTTTACAAGCCTTTTTTTAAATAACTGGCTTTCAATGGATACTTTTAAATTCAATTTTCATATTGTATTATTAATATATAAAACATTACTAGGTCACAGTATTAGTTTATAAAATCATCACTTAGACAATTTAGTTTATTTAAAAATTTTATAATCAAAAGTGTAGTTATTATTCAATTTTCATGTTAAACTTTGTGAATGTTTATCAATTAAACCAATGGTGCCTACATATTGTGATAATTTAATAATTTTTCTTAGTCTCTCTTACACGATATAAAATTTACTTTCACATTTATGCACTCTATTTTTATTTTTTTTAATTCTTCATAGAATACGTTGCATAATGTAAGAATTATTTTGTTACTACTTATTTTTATTTATCTTTTATATACGTGGTTGATGTACAAATACTTATATTATTTTAAATAATTTGTAAAAAGGGATATTAGTACGGAGCCTGGAGACTGTAAATCAATAAACTTTGTACAAAACTTTACTTCAGTATTTGTTATTATTTAAATTAATACCTTTTTTCATTTAAATTATTTAAACAAGATAATTTTTTGATACGACAGTTTATCTATTTATGAAAGATTAAAATAACAAAATCTATAAAAAAATACGAATTTAGAAGCTTTAATTACAATTTTTTGCATTATTAAAAGCTTAAAAACTAATAATATATTGATAAAAAGTGATAACATAGTAAAAAAATTTATTGACTTCAAATAACGGTATTATTAAAAAAATTCAAAAAAGAAAAGCATTAGTTCCAATCCAGAAACAGAACAGATATTCAGCTTACGGCATTCGGTTCCACACTTAACTTTTCTGTTAAACTTTTCACGCTATCAACGGTCGTCTCACCCCTAGACTTTTTTTTGTTCTTCTTTTGCTTCTTTAGTAGGTTTTCCCACTGGATTTTACTGTGCTGCCGAAGCTTACTGGAATCAACGATTTTCGGCAGTTTCAGGTTCGAGACAATTGCGAAGCGGATTTCAGAAGGCGAAACAATGAGCTGTCCAGTAGGCTCAATCTCATCAACCTGCCAGGGCAGAATACCAATCGGACACGTGCTCCAGTCACAGTCGTCTGAAATAAAGAATATTGATTCTTTTAGTACTATTCGGTAGTAAAGATTAATGAAATAAATATAAATTATAGTAACATGTTAATCTGTTTAAAATCCATACATATACTATATATACATATACTCATATATACCTGGAGCAATTTCCCAACTTGTATTACGAATTTTATCGTCAGCTAATAATTCTTTTTTAATGGATTCAGTCTTTTGTTTCTTTTCTTGTTTTCTTACCGCTTCTCTAACATCCTCGACAGTATAAATCTTATCCACTTTATTGATATCTTCGATTTCCATTTTTTCTTCTTTATCTGCTAATGAGTGTATTTTCATAAGATTTAATAATTTTTCTTTGGCGGCAGTATCGGAATCAAGAAACGATGATATTTTTAAAATCTCAGGAATGTAATGCTCTGAAAATTCGTCAAAGTGTAGCATCAGTCTTTTCACAAACTTCTCATCCATTAAACAATTGGGAAAATCTCCATTAACATTAAGTGTGAGGACATTTTTAAGATCAGGGTAACACTTTTCTACTTGGCATTCAACATTTTTCATAAAAGTTTTTGCAGATAGCTTTTGGTTTTCTACTTCACACTTTTGTTCTAAAGTTTGGCATACATGTCGAGCAATTTTTTGTTTATTATATGCTTGAGCAATAGTTTTTATCCATAATGAAGCTAAAAGCTTTTTGTTTGTATCTTTTTCTTTCTTAATCACTTCAAACAGCTGCAAAAATAGTGACAGTAATATCTTTTTTTCTTGAAGCAAGAGAAGAAAGTCTTTCCAAAATTCTATTAATGATTGTGGTAAGCAATTATCACTTTTTTTAGAAGAGTTCTCTTCAATAAAAATAGACAAAATTTCAGTGCTTGCTAAAAATGCCTCGTTGCTTATAATAGAATCAATAATAACTTTTTCCTTTCTCACAACAGAATCTTTATTAAGATTTTTTGATAACTCTGTTAATAATGCAGTTGATATAGTTGAAAGTTCTGTTTCTTCAGTAACAGAAAATAGTTTTCCATCAGAATTTGTTACTTTCATTGTACTAAACAGATTGTTTAGAGTATCCCTTAAAGTATCCACATAAAGAAAAGAAACATCATAATTATTCTAACGAAGAGCACTTAAATTCAAACTATAGCTTTCCATTTTTCTGAATACACATATTTAAAAAAGATCATTACCTTATTTCAGTATCTGGAAGATCTGATACAAAAATATGCTTAGTTTTTATATACAAATTCACAGCAGTCCATAACTCTATCAAATCAATAAAATTTTCTTCATCTTCAGAATTGAAGTATTGTAATTCTTCTAACTCTTGAGCTTCTTGTAAATTTTTTGCTTCAGCTGCCCAATATTCTTCCTACAATAAAAATTGAACATATCATATTTAAATATTTTCCAATACTAATTTGCAAACCGCATCAACCCTTCAATTTATTCTTTATAATTGTCTATAAGAGATATAAAATTTTTTTTATTTTCTCCAAAATAAAGCACTTTTTTACATGTAGAATATCCCATACCATGTACAATATCACATTGAACAAATTTTTTTGTGAAGAAATTTTAATATTTTGTTATAAATAATAAATTCTAAAAATTTTCATTTATGATTACAATAATAAAACAAAAAAGTTTTTTTTGATGTAAAAATATAGGTTCCAGAGTATGATTTTGTCAATACATAATGATCCCTTGAATATCGAAATATATTCAACTTATTTACTAAATTTTTTATCAATGTTGTAATAAATGTACTAAATCCGCTACATAGGTAATGAAAGAGTTAAAGTATTAAAAAACACTGTAACTTACATGCAGCCAAGTCAATAAGAAATTAGCAACAACTCTCATAACATCAATCGATGGCAGTTCATATCCATGTGCTGTGTCATGTCTCAGGTCAACAATCCAATCAGGAATATTTAATTGCTTAGCAATAATAAACAGGGAGGTTTGCTTATTATGTGCAATATTAGAAATATGATTTAAAAATTTCATGATTACTGTTGAATACATCATTCGTAAATCATTCTCATAAGAAATGGACATTTCACCACTGCTGATCTTTGGTGTCCATTCCCTATCCCGAAGACAGACTTGAATCAAACTCAAAGTACATTCTACGCCAACAGGCAATTTTGGTATCCTAAAATAAATGAAATATTAGCATTTAATAAGCTATGTTGAAATGAAGAAATAAAAAAGTAATGTTGAGTAAATTACAACCTTGCTTTCCATACAAGGAGGATCTCGTAAGCTTTGTTTTGTTCGATCAAATCGCCTGAATAAATCTGTTTGTAGACTTCGAGCCATTCTCCTCTAAAATTGGTCAATTTATTAATAACAAATTGTTTCTATATTGTTTACAAGTATAAAGTGTTATATTTATATTTTGTCAAAAATGAGGTGAGCCAGAAGAGAGACTCATATAGGTTAATATCTTACATTTCGATTACAATACAAATAATAAAATATTATTGAAAAAAATAATGAAATTAATCACATTTCACAATTAAACGCAGCCGTATTGTTTGTTATTAAATGTTAGCAAGAGTTTTTTATTTAAAAATTGTTTTATTTACTCACACAGATGACCAAGGCACATGTATCAAGTCTTCCCGCTTTCCAATGAGCGCCATTTTTAATTTTCTTTTCCAACATACTTATTCTACTTGATAAAGTCTGTTCTCTTTCCGCCACATGTATCTGCTATAGCTGATGAACAGATGAACTATCCGTAGATGCCGGAAAACAAAATTATGATATTTCAGGCACATTTCTAATTTTTTCATTTTTCTTTTAATCAAGATTCATTATTCTGTAAATATTCTTAATATTAATTTTTAATAATTTATTTGTGTTATAGTATAATTTATATAATAAAATTAAACTTCTTCCAAATTTATTTATTTATTTTTCATTTTAATCTTATTGACAAAAAATTCATTGCAATTTATAATTTTTTATTTTTTATTGGGTGAAGGTCATTTTTAATGCATTGTTGATCAATTTTACATATTTTATTATTTTTTATTAAAGTAATATTATTTTTAACGATTACGCATAATATCAGACAGGTTTTTTATTTACTTATATGCAAAATAAATTTTTTATCAAGTCTCTTTAACATTATCTTGCTAAAAATGCTTCGGAGCAGTCTAAAATTTACATGTTTAAGCTTAAATCTCGATTCAATAATTTTCTGAAATCAAGAATGCAATAATACTGCAGCTAGACATAAACACTAAGTGAATGTTATAACATAGTTAATAGATTAAATGATTTCACAACACATTTTCGTCAGCTATCGTCAATAAATTATTGATTTCCAAGTAAATAGAAAGGTCAGGAAGAAATTTTACAAACTGGTACGTTATACAGATCAAGCTTTTAGTATTTTTTCGTTTTTCATTTATAGTCTTGCTTTTTCATCTAGAAAATGAAAAGGTTAAAAAAAGTTTTTTCTATGCCTATTTTTTCATACATAAAAAACATACCTTTTTAAACTTGGAAATTATTTAAGAAGAGTAATATTTTTTTATTATCATATATTATATATTGTACTCTTTACTAGACAGAATAGCAGTATTTATTATAATTCTTCGCATATTACCCTTAATTTCCATACAGTAAAAAATATAATTTTAATTATTAGTTGACCATTTTATTAATCATGTATATTAAAATTATAAAGATGTATGGTATATATATGTAAATTATTTTTAGGAAATGAAGTATCCAAAATCTTTGTATTTTATCGTGAGTGCAGAAATCGGAGAGAGGTTTTGCACTCTTGGCTTGCAAAGTATGTTCTTGTAAATAACATTGAATTCTACTTTAAATTAAAATAAATGTTATTATTTTAGCCACATTGTCACTGTATTTTGTGGATGTTCTCCTGTATAGTCAAAAGACAGCAACGATTCTGTTTCACGCGTTCGTTATGCTGGTATTATTATGCTCACTGCTCGGAGGCGTGCTGGCTGATTCCTGGCTCAACTTGTACCGCAGCCTCCTTTTTCTCAGCGTCCTTAACATTTTTGGTAATATCCTGATGTTTGCCAGCACAATACCACTGCTCAATCTGCCAGTCAGGTAGCCGAAAATTTAAAAAAATAATTTAACAATCATTATACTCCTGCGATCGTCCAGTTATAATCTTTGACTATTATATGCGTATAATTATTCAATAGAGAAATTTCAATGATCAGTTTACTACTAATTGCACTGGGCACGGGTGGCATTAAGCCTTGTTGTTCAACCTTTGGAGCTGAGCAGTTCGAATTGCCTAAGCAACAAGCCCAACTGTCCAGCTATTTTTCGCTCCACATTTTTGTCGTACACTTGGGAGCGCTTCTGTCTTCGTTCCTTTTACCTATACTTCGCAAGGATTTCACGTGTTTCGATCAAAATACCTGCTACTCTCTAGTTTATTTGACTACGACTATTGTTATGCTTATAGCCACAGGTAAAGTAGCAATAGAGGAAATTTATCCAATTTTTAACTATACTTAGCGCGCGCGCGCGCGCTCCAAATAAATGCCTGTTTTAAAATGAGCTTTATTTACCGCTACGTCGTACGAAAAATTTGTATATTCATGAGGAGAGAAAGCAATTATATGACATGGCAAGTGTGATGCATACATCCGCTTATGTTTCTTATCTCACCTTAACGTCACCTTAACATTAAGATTTCCACCTAAAATTCCATTTGAATTGGCTGGATTCCACGTGGAAAAACGTCTAAATTTTACAAAAAATTTATTCAATACGAGTTTATAAAATTTTCTATATTTTTTTTAGTGGTATTTTATACGGGCAAGAAATATTACAAGATAAGGAAACCTCAAAAGAACGTCGCTTTACATGTAGCAAAATGTATTTTTGTAAGTAGTAAACATTAACTATTTTCGTTTTACCAATTATAATATCTATAGTTAAAAATCCCAATGTATAATAAAAGGGTTAATCGTTTTAATCGATGGCAAATTTTTTCACTATACAGTTGAATATAATGTAATTATTAAAAAGCTTTCGAAGCTGCATATTTAATAATTTAATTGAAAAATGAATGTTGTAATAAAATTTTTTTATATTTCAGTATGCAGGCTATAAAAAAATTATAAGCAATAAAAAGCAAGTAGACTGGCTGGAACTTGCAGAAGATCGGTATGACAAGCGTACAATTAAAGATATAAAAATAATGTTAAGCGTTTTAAAACTCCTCATTCCCTTCCCACTATATTGGGCCTTAAGCTATCAGATAGGTTCGCGTTGGACTTTTCAAGCGACTAACATGAATGGCGAATTTTTCGGTTACCTTATAAAACCCGATCAATTCCAGTTGGTCGACCCTCTCTTGGCTATTATTCTTATACCCATTTTTCAGATATATATTTATCCGTTTATGGACAAATTTTTCTTTACTGATACACCGCTGAAGAAACTCAGTCTTGCCTTAATGCTAACTAGTTTGTCGTTCATTGCTTCAGGAATTCTCCAACTGAAACTTGAGGTTCGTGTCTAAGTATTATTTACATTACAATCTTAAAAAAGATAATAAAATCATTTTTCGAGATAGTGCGCTTGCATTTTCTTATTTATTCTTGTATTTTTGTACTTTTTCTGTAAAGCCACTAGCTTATACCGTTCAACCATCCAGTAGCCTGACACAAATACGGATTTTCAATACAATTAATTGTAGAGCTTCAGTAAATATAAATGATGAAAAATTCACTTTAGAAGGATTAGATTTATATGAAAACCTTAGCATTCCAGTAAAAGGAAATACATCCTTGAATTTTATCGCAGAATATAATAACTGTCCATTGATGGATGTTTCAAAATTTATAAGTAATTATATGTACAGTTTTTTCAGAATATCCAACGTAAATGAAATGAATGCTAATGAGTGAGACTGCACGCTTAAAATATAAGATAAAAGTTGCACCATTTCATAACAGTATCCTTGAACTTTCTTACTTTACCTCGAAATTTAAATGGAAACTCTTTACTACGTTTTAATTCATTTTATTATGTACATTAATACTTATTGTTAGTATTTTCTCGTTTTAGATGATAAAATATATCTTAAAAATATCAATCCTAATATCAATTTCGAAATATACTTATTATTATTGCTGCAATTTTTATTTGCGGGTCATTTTGTATGGAATTGTGAATAATTGTGGAAACAAACTTTGAATATCTTAAATTTTTTTCAGATCTATAATATAAATAATTGAATCAATAAATGTGGATTTTATAGAAGAATTTATAAATAATGCATATTTACCGTTTATAGTCTCGGGTGAACTTCATGCTCAGGAATCAAAAGCCACTACATGGGCTTTAACCAATAGTGGGCTTAGTCCGGCATTGCCAGATAGAATCACGAAATCGAGATCCGGAGATCCTTTGATACGTGCTTTAATTCACGCTAATTCGAATTTCTCATCAAACGTTATTTTAGAACTACAAGGTAGTAAAAGAAATTACCGATTGACGGTTACCAAAGAACTAGGTTTTTCAAAATTTATCGAAATCAACCCTGACAAATACGATTTGTGGCTTAATAAAAAGATGATAACAGAAAATCAGTCTATAAGATCTGGTGGTGTCTACACAATCGTTGGTCACATATCGAATAATACAAAAATTGTGCGAATAATAACCATTGTTCAGCCAAATTCTGTTCACATATTTTGGCAGTTACCACAGTATATTTTAATAGCCACTGGCCAAATAATAGTTCACGTTACAGGACTAAAATTCATGTTTGATCAGTCGCCGAATAGTATGAAATCGATGCTTTGTGCTTTTTGGTTTTTTGCAATATCGATAGGAAATTTAATCGTCATCATCATTGCTAAGGCTCAACTGTTTGAACGCCAGGTACAAACTTTTTCATAACGTATTTTGATGAAATTTTCCGATGATATTCTACATATACAAAAATGAAAATATATGTATTTTGATATTTATTCTAATGGATACCTTATTTAATTCTCTTTAACTGCTTCTCAAAATTGTCACCCAATCGAATAAAACACATCTTATCTGAATAATAACATAATAACATCATACTTTCTTTTTTTGCTGATAATAAATTTTATATATGACAAATACTGATAAGTATTAATAAATATTGTTACAAAAAGTAAACAAAAATGTATTATTGCGAGTAAAAGCTTATCAAATTGTTATAACCATAAATATTTTTTATTAATAATTTATAACGAAACAATGAATAATTTATTGCTTTACATTTTATTAATTTTGTATTCCAGGCTTTGGAAATTTTTCTATTTGCCTTTTTAATGATGATGGATATGCTAATCTTTATATCAATGTCAAAGTCTTATAAATACGTTGAGATATCATCAGATGATTCAGTCAATGAAGTTCTTAATCAGCAATCAAAATAAGATTAAGTGTTAAAAAAAAATTCTTCTAAGATCTTTGGAAGAAGAAAAGAAAGTATTGTTTCATACATTAGGTGAAACCCAATTACAAGCCAAACATAATTTACTAAATTTTTATTGTACATAAGAAAACTACTATTGTAGCCTCGTTCAAGCTTATTTTGTGTATATTATTACAAAATGTTACAATTACTTATTATTAATAAAATAACTCGCCAAAGTTCCTCACTTTCTAATTGTATGATATAATATAATATAATATTATCACAAGATTTGTACTAATTATAATAATGTTATTTTTAATAAACAAATGATTTAAATTAAATCTAACTTATTAAAAAGAAATATTTTACTAGAAAATTATATATAAACGTGATGGAAATTATTTCTCAGATCACACTAGTACATCATCTACTCTTACAAACATCAATGACCTCTATGAAAATAATGAATATATGTTACATTTTAGTAATTTGATTTTTATAATTGTATTGTTATAGTATCGTAATGCTGAAACATTTACTATAAAAAGATTTCAGCTGTTCTTATAGGAGATTTTCACGAAAAATTGTGAAACATTTATGATATCTTGAGAAACGTAAGAAAATCTGTGAAATTCTTTGAAAATGAATTAAATTAACA
Organism: Eupelmus kiefferi; assembly: GCA_030522745.1. Taxonomy (NCBI): domain Eukaryota; kingdom Metazoa; phylum Arthropoda; class Insecta; order Hymenoptera; family Eupelmidae; genus Eupelmus; species Eupelmus kiefferi. The sequence goes on along the minus strand of JAPYZB010000606.1, from coordinate 12,300 downwards.
GAGACTTAAATGAAACGGCCTAGTTCAGAAAAAATAAATGAAAATAAATTAAACTTAAATGAAAGAAGCTCGAGCTCGACCTTAAAGCTTGATATTTCGTTTTTTAGTCAATTCAAAATGATTTTTAGATTTTTCTTATTAAAATCAAAAAAGTACCATTAAATTTTGCAGAAGCTTAATAAATGACCCTTCGAATATTTTAATATTTAAAAAATAACGTTTTTAATGACAAAAACAAAATGAGTAATTCTTACATAATTTTAATTTTTATTGACAACATTGGATTTTCATTACATGTGTAATGGGTTACACTTTCATTTTATAGATACGTAGTTATACATAATGCAATAAGTTCATTTTAACTTAAATAAAACAATAAATGTTACTCTTCAATATATAGAAAAAAATTGAAAAGTAAGTTTGCACTAAAAATAATTAATGAACATAAAAGCTATTTTCGAGTGTAAGCAAAAGCATACTCCGTCAATAAACTAGTTCATAGCGACAAATGTAAAATTTAAATATACGATATAATGTCGTTAGCATCGAACATTTTATAAAACTTATTTTTTTTCGCACGAATCAATCGACTTGGCAGGATATTTATTTATTGTTTTATATGTATAGGTTTAATTTTTTTTATAATTCTTTAATAATTTCCTCGAATGTTCAACGTCTACAGACAACAATGTGTGGACACAGATAATACAACAAACGTTGAAATTTTCGCAAAAATAAACGATACGCGTACAAATTTTAACATCTTTTTTTACTAAAAATCAATCTTTTAAAAAGGATTTTTCCGAATAACATTTTTTAAGAATAATTACTAACGCAGCAGACCTGTCCTTGTCATTTGTTAATTATTATTTTTTTAGCACTGTACTTTTTTTATTTTTCTTACGTATATATTTTATATATCGTCGAACAGTGCTTCGACAAGAATCAGTGTCTTTCTTTCTCTCTCTCTTTCTATTTTTTTATTCAAACTAGAACATGAATTTTTAAAGTTGAAATTAGTTTAAGTCTTTATATATTGAAATGTTTTTTTAATTATTTGAAAAATGTCATAATAAATTATGATTTATATTGTTTCTGCTCTAATTCTTATTAATTATATTCAATAAAAAATCAAACCTTGTTATCTCAATAAGAAATATAGAAAATAAATATTTTTTTTCTTCAAATCTTTCAAAAGACTCAAACTAATTTAATTGACAAAATTCACTTTCTGGTTCGAACAACATAAGCTATGTTACAATGCGCTGGAAAGAGACATCAAAATGTTCACAATTTATTTATACCTTTTAAAACTGGCCTCTAATTTACTTATATAATTAATAGAATCGCGAATGTGGATATTCTACACCGAGAGAAAAAACGTATTTTTAAAAGCACAGTTTTACCGATTTTTATATTTTTAAAATTGTGCTTTATAAGTAGTAGACGTCTAAAGATATCGAGTAAAATTCAGGGGGTTAAGAGGAAATCGCTGCATTTCCCATATAGAACATAGGTAAATGCTATTCTTACGTAGGCTATTCAATAAATTTTTTGTTATTTATGCATTTACTTTGATATGACGTGGTTTTAATTGTCATCTATGTTTTTTTTCCGATCTACGTACTAAAGACTGCGGGATTAATAAAGTTTCCGCACCATTCTGACTTTCCATTATCATTTTTTCGTGTATATTTCTTCAATTCTATTGATTACATAGTTTGTTTTCTCGCTGCTTAATTTGTACGCTCGAAAAAGATTATTAGAGTAAAATAACTTTGATTTAACACCACTTGATTTTTATTTTTGATCATTCGAGTTTGATTAATTAATCATGTTGAAAAAAAATAAAAATTTTCTTATAAATATTGGAAGCTTAATTAACAATTTAGCACAACGAATCGTATACTTTGATTATAATCGAGGAATCATTCGGACGTACAAATCATAACCAGCCGCCGAACTTCATCGTTCATCATATAATTATCACTTCATTCATTTTTCTTTATATTTATGTATATATAACATGTACCCTTCAGTTAATTGAGTTTTACAAGATAAACGCGCGAGGAAACTTTGATATATCTGCTCTGCAAAGAAGACACATTGAGTTTCTCGTTGAATGATTTACTTTACTTTTTAATTAACTTCTCCTTTTTGCTTTGATTTTTGTGCTCAACCGGTACGCGACGCGAATGCAAAAAGAAAAACATTTATCGTACAGTCTTTTATTTGTTTGATTTTTATTTGTGGGATTAAAGTGAAAACTTTTTTGCATCGCGTCATAGGCGTATACCGTTTTTGTCATGTTTAATACGGAATAAAATGATTATTTTTTTACTCGGGGGTTACTTACCGGTGTATTTTATTTATTAATTACTGGAGGGGATCGGTACAGTGGATATCTCGTTAAGGGGTTCTTTTCTACTTCTCCTTATAAGACATCATTTTAATCAGAAGAATAAACTATTTGAAAAAGAGACACAAGTGCAGTGCACGATTTTGTAAGTACGCGCTGTGTTTGTGTGTTCGTTTTAGTGCAGTGCTGAAAAAGTTAACTCGCAACTCAAAGTGTCATGTAGGGCTATAAGTATTGCGATAAACTTCAGGGTTCTTGAGTATTAAGAAAAAATTCATTTAAAAATGACGATGCTATATGATTTTGGCAATTTTATTTTTATTGTTTACAGAAAATTTAGTCAGTACTTATTTAGAAATTTGAAAACTCGCGTCACCTTTATAAAAATCAAAATCACATAAACAAATTCAATATTTTGGTAATTTATTTTCACTACTACTCTTAAAGTTTTACGATTTTCGACACGTGTAAAAATTTTCAAAAGTGAACACGATTGGTTTGTTTTTGTACTTAAAGAATGATTTTCTTGTACAAACTTAGAAACGCAAAGACATAAAATTTGTATTTAAAATACAATGTATATAGTAAATACACCATATATTTGTATCAGATACTTTTTGCAATTTGTAAAGAAAAAACTAAAACCCCTGATTTAGTACGGAAAAAAGGGAAGCCATAGATGCGCAGGTGTACAGAGAAATGCTTCGGCAACACCTTCAAAGCGGGCATGTTACTACATTACGTCGACGTTTGCTTTAAGAATGATACACTCGATTTATATTTAAGAGAGGAAGTCATCTATTTACTACGAGAAAATACAAAAAATAAAGCTGTCCGATCCGCAGTGTCTTTTTTTTTATTTAGAGAAACAGCGCGGCAGCTTCATATCGAGAAATCTGATGGAAGTACACGATTCGAAAAATCGACAGCGCGGGCGTGTTGACGATTTATATATAATATATACCACATTTTTGTCCCCGTTTTTTATACGTTTACTTATTCAAAAACTACATGTATATCCGATAGCCTAAAAATCTAGTCAATTCACCGCGCGCCGCTCGTTCGTTACATTTCCTTTTTCACGCTTAAAGTTGCGGCGCTCGCTTGCGATGATTACTCTTTTTTATTATTTTTTGTTTGTTACGTGTAGTAGTCTCGTATTTCGATGTGCTGGAATACGATACCGTACATCGGAGAGAAAACTCGCAGCTTTGCCTCTTCTGGCTCTTCTTTACTTTTGTTCTGGTTGGCCCGAGTTTAACGCGAAACGTTGTATTTTCATCAGCGTGCAGTCGACGTACACTTACATTACATAATTAACGCTATGCAACTTCTTAAAAGTTATTACAAGGACGAGAAAAACGATTCTTTCCTTCAATCTCGTGACGTTTTATTTGTTTTTTTTTTTTATTTTTTTTTTTATTTTTTAAGAGCATTACTTTATTATCATCCACAGAAAAAAATGCATCTCTCGCACTGTACGCGCGCTATGGATTTACACATTATTTATAATAATATAACTTTGTCAATTTCGATTGAACGTTAATCCGTTTCATTCTGGCGCCGATTCAATGTTCAGCTCTGTCTGCGTGCGAGTGTGTAAGTGTGAGCGTGTTACGGTTGCGTTTATTGTTTCTTTTTTTTCTCCGGCAGACGCGCGACGCTCGCCGCCCGGCTTCGTCGTCGTTTTCGGTTAATGGGTCGTCGCTCGTCGCGCGCCGCCGTCGTGAAATGCCTCTGTGCAGTTTTGGAAGGTTTGTGTGACGTTGACGCCTCTGATTTTCGCCAGGCGCTTATTCCTGCTCGCTCTTACTGCTGCTTGTTGGCCTTCTTGTTCGATCGGTCTGCAAGACAGATCATTGAAAACGTTATTCATTTTCATGCGGAATGGAGAATTTGCTCAATTTTTCACAATTTTAAGATTTTCACACTTTATCAATGTTACATTTTACAAAAGTTTTTACTATGGAAATGATAAATGCACGTCTTACCTTTTGTGGCTTTTTTAGCATTGGAGTCGGGTTTACACCTCTTCGTCATGCGGCGCGTTTTCTCGCACGAAGGGTCACTGTTCGCTTTCAAGTTGTCGACTCGCGTTATAATCTGATTGACGCAACTGCTCCACGATCCCTTCTCGTATCGGCAGGCTAATAAACAGAATTATTTATGTACTCCAATCAAAATCGCTCCAAAAGCTCTCTCGTTATGCAATTATACACTTGCGAACTAACGTTTTGCGCTCGTAGTTGCCGAGCATCTCTTAGCTTATCAACTTGTATTTATTAATAATTTTAGAGAACGACGGCAATTTCGATCTTTTAATAAACTCTACGATATTTCCTAGTAGAAAATTGATATGAACAGCCAGTCAACTTATAAAGATTGGTTCAAATTTATCCATTCGAATTTTATATCTGTTATTTAAATCTTGAGATATAAAAAATGGTCTCAAAGATTTTTTCTTTATTATTTGATAATTGTACTTGTAATGAGAAATTGTCGATATTTTAATAAATTGAATAATTGTGAAAATAAAAATAATATATCACAATCTAGCTATAGTACTTTTAGGACTATGGAATTTCAGCTGAAATATGGTGGACGTAGCAACCCCAGGATTTCGCACGACACATATAGAGCCTTATAAACTTTTGACACGATTTATTTTACCTTTACCTTTCTTGCACTTCTTGGTGATGCTCTTGGTCTGCTCACAGCTCTTGTCACCCTTTTTCAGGGTCAGCGTGCGCGAGCGCATGTTGGTCTTGGGGTCACACTCGGACCACTGGCCCTTTGAGTATCGGCAGTTGTTGCTCCCACTTCCAGGTGCTATATATACCGACGAAATAAAAAAATATTATTAAATAGTTGCAATAGTAGTAGTAGAGCTATAATAAATTTTTAGAAAATGCATGTATTCGCCGTAAAGTCAATGATATCTGCAGCGTTCGTTAGAGAGCCAGATGGTCAGTGAAGATTGCTCTCGATTAATCAAAAAGTGGGTTAAGCGATTACGCGCTTGCGCTTGCGCCCGCGTTTTGTCGAGCGCGGGCTAATTCATTGATTACTGGATACACGTATTCGCGCAGGCTCGTATTTAGCATTAGGGACGTTTTTGGAAAATGGAAAGCGCGCGCTATGGAAAACGACAAACTCGCGGCCGCCGCGCATGAATCAACATTGAATGCTCGGCTATCCGGATAATTAATCTCTTGAACAACGGCCGTTGCGGGATCTGGATTTTGCTGTTTCCCTTGTGAAAAAGTTTAATAATGCCAAACTAATACGGTTTTGCTCGAGGCCGCCGCGAGCGAAATAAGTTCATTTAAACTAATGGCTATAACTAAACATCGCGGGATTAATTAAGCTCAAAGAACGATAATACCGCTTTTGTCTTCTTAATGCAAAATCTTTTTTAATAATTACAAAACAAATCCGCGTACACAGTTGAAAATAGGACCACGTATTTACACAAAATTTGTGTCTATACGTGATCAAGGAATTTCTAAAATAATTTTACACAACCTTTGTGTAATATTTACACACAATTTGTGTATTAAGCATCAATTTACACAAAACACACAATTTTTTACTGTGTATTTACCAGATCCTTAGAAAAGAGCTTTCGAAAATCCCCACCACAGAATTTCCAGAAAAAACACACGCGCGTGTAAACAGAAGTCAGGAAATTCGCGTCCGCGCTAATACAATACCCTTTCGAGTTAATTGCAACGAACATAATTAATTAATATAACGACAGATAGAAACGTACCGCGGTCTTTGGCGCCGCGAACCGAGCGCACCAACACCTCCTTGTCGTCCTCCTCCCACAGGTCGCTCTCGGCGATCGTCGCGCTGACGATCATCGGCAGGGCGATGGCCACCAGCAGCAAGCACCAGCACAGCTTCATCCTGGACTCTGTAAAGTCAAAATATGAAAATGTTAATTTAGCTTTAAAGTTTTGAGAAAAATTTGAGGTAATACGCGGCTGGTTTACGGAAAATGTTACACAAAGTTTTTCTTTTTTGGGGGAAAATTTATTTTTACTGTCTGAGATAAAGTAGTGTTATTCTTGATGGGAAAATATGGGCGCGCCGTTTCTGGGGAGAGGGGATTGCGTTTTTACAAGGTATTTGGCTGCGACCCTTTGCAGTTTCGCTCTTTTTTACCGTGAGTTTTAAAAGTGGATTCGAGTTAAATAAAATTGGTTTTTCAGCGGAGAAATGGCAGTGGGTGATTTTTATTCGAGGAAATATAGGTTTTTCTGGAAACCATTCGGATTATTTACGACGCGTATTAGTTGGAGATCTGTTCTTAAGCCCAAGTGAAAATTTATTTCAAGCACATTGGCTGAAATTTTCCGTAGAAATCATAAAAAAAAATTTTGTTATAAATTAGGCGAATAAAAAGTCTTTTAAAAGAATTTCCGTGTACTCGTACCTACTTGAAAATTTATGCACTACTTTAGAAAAGCATGAGCATAAAAAATTGCAAATTTTTGACAACTTTTCGAGCTTACATTCATCAGCTCTATAACCCTGCTAAACCGCAAATTTGAAAGAATAAGTATGATAAATTTCCATAAGCCGCCATTTCAACCGATCAATTCACTATAAGAGGCAATCCAACGCATCTAATCGAAGCCTACAAACTTCCGTCAATCACAAACGAAAAAGCAAACGTCTTTCACAGAATTCATATATAATACAAAAGCCATCGAAAGAATAACGGCCACTGAAGCAGCGTCGGAATAACGAAAAGAGAGAAGATGAAAAAGAAGAAGAAGAAGAAAAAAAGGCAAGTCAGAGAGTGAGAGAGGAGCAGGAATTATTTACTGCGCTACACATCCGCACGTGCGCCGCGAGAATAGAACTGTCATTGTGCGCGCCGACTTTTTTGTTTTTCCCTTTCCTTTTTCACCCTTGCACTGGGGCCGCGCTCTCTCTCTCTCTCTCTCTCGCGCGTGCGCTACTCGAGATTAGATTGCGCGAGCGAGCTTCTTCTCTTCGTCTTTGCAACAACGGAGGCTCTCAAGTTATATTGAAACTGACGCGCGACTCAAATACGTCAAATATATCGCTTGTTTCGACAATTTCTTTTTACTGGTGAGCTTTCGTTCTTTTTTTCCTTTATAGGAGGAGGAGTTAGTTGGCTTGTGAGGATCCATTGACTGGAGTTTGATGGAAGCTTTGTGAATTGATTCGTGAGAGTAGTTGGAAATTGTATAAATTATAGAAAGCTTGAAAATTTATTAATGTTTATATTAGAGATTAATGTTTATTTTTATTTTTTTATAAAATGTGGTAAATTTACTAAATAGTACAATACTTTTTACGGATATATCTTTTAACTTCTTGTTTTTAGAAGAAAACTGCGTATCCCACTTAATTGTTTTTTAAGAAAACAGAATATCGATGTAAATTTGAAAAAATACTTGTAAAATTGAAAGTCATGCAAACATATTCGCGTAAACAAGAAATCACTCGTGATAGTAATGTAGGTTGTATTCGAATCGGAGTATCAAGTAAACGATTTATATTAACTTAAAAACGATAACCGGGATTATAATTAGATTTCCGTGTATAAAAAATTGCAGATAAGCTGTTTTTTTCTCGGAATCACGATTAAAGAGCGTCGCAAAGTATCAGAAGAGATGAAATATGCGCGTAAGGTTTGCAAACTGAATCTTTTAAAGGAAATATTGAATTGTGCAGCTTGCAAGTAAAACGAATATTACAGGTACTTGGAGTCAGAGAATATTTCCAATATCTCGAAACGTAATAAAAACTGACAGCTTATTTCTTTTGCGAGTTATTGAAATAAGGTGATTTACTTGAACGTTTGATGAAATATTGTAATGTTATTGAATGAGAAGAGAATTTTAATGAACGTAAAAGAACAAAAATTTTAAACCCATACCACAAATTTAACACAATTATTTATAAAAGAAATAATTAAATCCGTCATTCACAAAAATCTAGTTATTTAACTATATAAAAAGCTAACTCTCCCACAGTATATTCCATAAATCATATTAAATTATGTCACGCACAATAATTTATATATTATTTCTTGCGTCATCGCCCTACTTACAATACTCAATTTCCCAAACAAAAAATTCATCCCTTTCAATTATTAACAAAACAAAAGAAAAAAAAGCGTCCCATCTCTTAATCCCTCCATTCAGTCCATCCAAACCCACCCATATCTAAAAAATTAAACAAAACTCATCGCGTGATCCTCGGCCAGCTATCAAGCCGACAGGCACATGCGCGCTTGCAGCACTCGGGACGCTCCTTTCCTTATCTCGCTAAAAGCTCGCCACCCCCGCACTCGCAATATGCATCGTTTCGCCTCTTCCCCGATCGGCGCGCATCACGCAAAAAAAAAAAAAAATAATACCGCGCGCCACGAGAGGCTCGTTTAAGCGGCCTGATAAGCTCGGACCTTGGACGCATTATACATACTTGGCCGCACACGCGCGCGGATTTTAATTAATAGGGAAGTGCAGGGAGGCGACGTAACGGCCATTTTTTTTCTGCCGCCGCGGAATTTATACCAGCGCGGCGATAGGAATTTTATACGCGCTGCGTTAATAAACCGCTGTGGGTACTTCATTTTTTGCTCTCCTTTTTTTTGGCAGAGGTGAAAATTATCGCGATGCGGCGAGGTTGCGAAAATTAGTCCGAGGCGCCGTGAATTATGACGGGGCCGCGCATGAATTTTCATCGGCCGCGGCGGGAGTTTTAACTTTTAGAGGGCGGCCTCCGCGCGTGCGGCTCTCCGTGTAATTTTCATCGCGCTTCTATAGAGACATTTTTTTTTATTCGAAACTTCGCTGCATGCTAGTTTATTGGCTTATAGGGAACGTCTGGTTTCTGATTAAAAGTTTTTTTATAACTCTGATGTTTGGAATTTGGAAAAGTAACGATACTATAAGGCGGTCAAACTCGGTCATGTAATTTATAGAGTAAAAATCGCAAAATTATTAAACTCCGGATATGAATCCACAAGGCCACCAATTCAGGCTCCTATAAGCATAATTAATCATCAATTTCTCCAACGCATACAAAACTAAATTAATAACGCAACTTCCATCCCAGCAATACACCACTAAAACCTTAGAAAGCGAGACTTTTGTCAAAAGAGCCGCGTATACACATACAAAAGACTGGCGGTAGCAAAACAGGCTGGTTCGTGCTCTGAGAGCGCATAAGCAGGCTGCACCTCTCTTACCGGCCCTTTATTGTAATTTAGCGAACTCGGGCGATTTACGCGGCTGGGAAGCTTATATATGCGTTCCGGGGCCGGCCGATGAAACAGTGATTCATGCACCCCCGCCGCCACCGCCGCGCGCGCGCGCGCGTATCAATTTATTTATCGAGTCCGCCCGCACCGGCCGAGGTTATAAAGTTGCAAGCTCCGGGGCTTTTAGCGAAATTCGCGCGAGCTAAAGTTTCGACGTGAATACTTACTTCGCGACGATTTATAAATCTGGGCGCGAGGGCTGCCCTTTTTTTGTTGGCGCCGTGTGGTTATTTTGAGCCTGCGGTAAGTAGAATTGAGGGTGGATGGTGGGAGGGTCTGGATATGGCCTGCAGTGAGCGAAATTATGAAAGTTTGTTTTATACTATATGCAGTACAGAAAAAGTGAATGAGGGTGATGGTAGTATGAGAAAGCAATTTTAATGATGCTTTGTAGGGAGGTGCTACCAGTAGCGATATTTTGTCCTAATAGGGTTTTGTTTATGTGTACTACTACTATACTCTAAATACATATAAAAGTATTGATCAAATAAATATTTTAAATCATAAAAATGTTTTAAATTATTAAAAACAAAATACGAAAAAGATATACTAAAAATTTGAAATAAATTGATATTTCTTTATAAAATTAAATTAAAATCAAAGCTTTTATTATATAACTGAATTTATTCTTTTATTATAACTGAAAAAGAAGCTGTTATTACATTTATATAAACAGTATTGTTTTCAATATCGTATAGTATATCTATCAACATCAATATAATTTGTATATCCTAATGGTACTTAATAGCAAAAAAGGTCGACGCACAAGTTTAACGTTATAAAAACGATTTCTAAACGTTTAGTATGATCTATATAAAAGTATCAAGTATTATATGAATTCTATTTATAACCATATTATATTATTAATTTCTCGTTCTTATAGTAATCTTTTCTGTATATTTTTCTGAATTTATAATAAAACAGTTCTATGCTTGCTCAGGCAAATATTTTCAAAATAAGAGTCGCAAAAGTTTTTACGGTACTGGTGTAATGATCCCCCGGATATTAAAATTTTTCGTACTTTTTTGTTTTGTGGTAAAAACGGCCCGTATTGTCTCAGTTACAAAAAATAAACATTATGAATGAACATTTTGTGTTCCAAAAATTACTATTTATAAAGCAGGGCCAGGTGTAACACACTCATTCATTCTTTACACACGCCGTTCTTATAAATCTCAAGCTTTTCCGCGGGATTATCTTATCAAGTTGACTCTACGAGCGCAATTATCTTGAAGAAAAACTTTTTAAATGCAAAATTTATTTTATATCAAAACTTTTTCTCCTATCCTCGAAATAAAAAAAAACTCTCATTCAGTCCCGCCTAACAAGGTACTTATTTCCCGCAATTAAAACGCGACTGAATATATATTTCGCTCAAGTTTTACAGTGCAATTTATACGTAACGACAAAGGAAAATCTCATTAATTTTCATACTAAAACTTTCAACACCAAGAATAAAAAGTACTCCTCGCACTAATCGAGAAGGAAGTAAAAAAAAGTCAAGATCTTCTATCAAAGATCCTCGAGCGCCGTAAACGTTCGTCGCCCGAAGTATATATATAGATATATATCCAGTAAAAGATTTATTTCCCCCGGCGCTCGCACAGAGCCTTTTCAATTTCACGCGAACGTCACACTTTCATCCGATCAAATCGTCATAATCATCCCCCCTCCAGTTTCTTCGGAACGAGAGATAGTAGAGCCTGGATATAGAGCTTCTTTATTTCAAGTCCTCCGCCGTAAAACCTCGAGCCACACACGCGCGGAGCTTATTATTATAACCTCGTTTAGTCGCTCGCTGGGCGGTCGAGCGCGGAGCTAATTATTCCTGAAAGCTCCGAGCGGCGGGTGGGGGGGGGTGAGCTTCACGCTCAGCGATTAAAGTCGTTTTCGGAATTATATGCTCGTTTTCGGCGCCGGCGAATATTATAAGGTTCGGGGATGGAAATCTGAATTTCATGGCTGGGAGTCGTAATGGCGATGTCGTTCGGCTCAGTTCTTTTGGCTGATTTAGAATTTGGAAGAGTTTCTAGCCTATTATGGATTCTGGCAGCTAGTTTTCTAAAAGAGTGATCTCATTTTTTCAGAGTTTATTAAATCTTTCGAGTGTATTTATAAAAATATAATAGTGAATAAAATCTTTTTAAGAAAAATCCAAATCAACTTCTGGAAAAACTCCTACGCAAAACAATTTTGTTAACCCTCTCATAAACAACAAAAAAATCCACTCTCACCCAACAATTCCTAAGCATCCCACACCCTCGTACATCCCACCTACCGCCCACCATAAAACGATCCCAACCAACGACCTCAGAGCCATCCCCGGAAAAACAGCACCCCCGCATAAACGCTTCATCAGACTTTACAAACCCGCGCGGCAAAATCCAGGCGAAATCTTCAGCAACGCTATCCTCTATGACGCGGCGGCTAATACCGCGCGTGTAAAGCCTCGCGCTCGGGCCTATCATAATATTCGATACGGCGGCGCGCTGGCGCAGGTATCGGGAGCGGCGCTATGTTGCGGATTGCAAATTCAAGCGGAGCCGGGAGCTCTCCGCGCATATACCTATGTAACGAGATGGACAGGCTTGAATATTCATGGGCTTGAAATATAATTCTCTCTTCCTCCCCC
>JAPYZB010000605.1:0-19231 GCA_030522745.1 Eupelmus kiefferi | reverse complement strand
CGCAATAACTTTATTTGAATTTCTGATTTTCGGCATATTTACTTTCTGTTAATTTACATTTTGAAAAATTAATTTCGGATTTTTTAACTACACCCGAAATATTGTTATTTCGAATTTTTGCGGAGTACATTAATCTTACGACGTATAAGAAAAATTTTTAAAGGTTGGAAAGGTTTCTTACGTTGTTTGCTTTTAAAACCTAACCCAACGTATCAATGGAAAAACCTTCAATTAACCCATTTTTTTTCAAGATTTAAACTATATATTTTGATAAAATATTAATCATATTTTTTTTCTAGAAAATTATTATAGAACTCGTTTCTATTTGAAAACTTAAATCGTGTAAAAATAGCAGGTACTAATATTGTCGGCAGATAATTTAAAACCTTTTGCTAACTGTAAAGAAACATGTATAATTATAAAAAGGGTAAATTCGTGAGTGAAAATGTATTATTGTTTCTTGAGGATTTTCAGAACCCTAAATTTAATTTCATTTTCAGAATTGTGAAAATATTTTTCAATCAAAAGGTGCGATTGTTAATATTAAATAGCTATATTTTTTAATCATAATAATAGCTATAAACTATAAAAAACATTATAAAAACATAAACACAATTTTTCTTACCAGGATATTTGCAGTCGGCTTCATCGCTACCATCTGCACAATCACGCTTGAAATCACATCTTTGAGATTGCAGAATACATCTTGATACATCGCAAGCAATTTCCCCAAGTTGGCATTCTATAAACATGAATTAACGTATACACAATAATTTGATAATTTAAACATATCTATATAAATTTTAGCTAAATTGAATCGAATAAGCACTATAAAGTTTACTTAAGTTTATGTCGTACTAATTTTATTCTTGATAGTTCGTAACGATACAAGTAGTATAAGTAGGACTTTATGACACGGTATATGTTAGCTAAACGTCGTACTATGAAATTCAACTTAGAATCAAATAAGTACAAAAAAATCGAACTGGTTACAATGAGAACTTATGTACTTATATACTTTAGACGAAAATAAATTAAAATACTTTAGTCACCCAGGTAGAAATCAATCCAGTTACTGTCTAGATCTGTTTAGTTTTCTATGTTAAATACCAGGGCAGATTTTTTCTGTTTTAAATATAGTTAAAACAATTTTAAGTTATTGAATATGTTTTATATTTATTGCTACTTATAATTACACCACTTTTCTTATAAAATTCTTATAACCGTATGATATATTTGTCTTAAAAACTAAAAATAGTAACTTAAATAATGTTGACATACCGACAACAGCTCGTAGTCTGAACGTAAGAGGGTTTACTGTAAATTTACCAAGAGAATAGTACGTATTAACGTGTTTTTCTAGTGCATTTCGTACTTCCGATTCTCCGCTCATTGTGTGAATGTCAAGATCCACATGAGATTCAAATGGATCAGGAGCATCTCTACAAAAATTTATTAAAACTTATTATTTTGTATTTATACTTATAGTACTACAATTATTATTTAAAGCTTTAATAGTATTAAGGTGGAGAGTATCAGATGTGCGAGTCATCATTCTTGTTAAGATACTTGCTCCTTAATCTATAGTCTATCCTTCTAGAAATATCTACTGATTTGAGAAATTTCTCAAACTTTGCATAAACGTAGTTTTGTTATAAATAAACACACATGCTAATTTTTATTCACTTAATTAATTTTACATACACATACATATACTGCAATAGTTTTCTCGAATCAACAAATATTTCTTAAACACAAACTGTCGATGATTGTGAAAGATCTTTAAACCAGAATTACCTTCGATAGCACCAGCAAAATTAGTGACATGCACATCTGATACCATCCTAAGTAACATAAGAAAAGAGGTTTAGTAATACTACATTGTGCAAGGTCGCAAACAACAGGGGATTCCTGCCTGACCGCGAGTGTGTTAAATTCGTACTTTTGCCGCGAACCCTCTTTTTTACGTCCGCGGTACACATACAATTCTTCGGTCCTCTGGATGCAAAATTCAGTTTTATGCTTATGAAGCGGTTGCAAAATATCACATTTCCGTCCTAGGGCGCAAAATTGACGCATGCGCGGGAATGTGCTATTTTGCGCCCACTTGACAAACATAGAAAACCGAATTTTGCGCTCGGAGGGTTAAGAAATATAAGAATTGTCACAGATCACATGCTATTGTAAAACATATTATCTGCGAGAGGCTTTCTTTTTTACTGGCCAAGGTGTGTACACTATTTTTCTGCTCGACGGCGCCGGAAAGCGGCAACTTCGTTTCGCGCAGCGGCCAGGAAGCTGACGCTTTCCGGTGGCAGGATAGAAATGCAAATTTTTTGGCTTGAATGCTACAAAAAAGAGTTCAAAAGACAATCTTTGAAAAAAAAATTTACGTAAAAAATAATAAACTATTTCAATGAGTTTAATAGATTCAAATCTGATCTGTCTTATAATCAAAATTAAAAATTATGCATTCTTTTTAATTTAATTCGCTTCCTACGCAAAACTTGTTTGAAAAAAAAACAAAGTAAATTAAATTAAATTATCACTAAATTAAATACAAAATTATACTTACTCAACTTTGACAAACGTAACGTGCTGATCTTTTCTTAAATGTCGATGTAAAATTTCTTCAACGCTTTTAGTAAGATTTTCAGCAAACTTCTGGTATTTCTCCCCGTCTCTTCGTTCAAATTCTTCTCTATAAGGCTCTTTAATAGTCATAGATATTCTAAAGACATCTGAAAATATCGTATATAAATATTGATGTACGATTTTGTAGCTTTAGAAAAACAAATAAAATTTTTTAAATATAACTATTAAAGATTTTAATAAAATGGAATTGTAATGATCGTGTTGTGATTCTCTTCACGGTGAATATTTCAAAGTTAGGTATAATTTGATTATAATAAAAATAAATTATCAATTGTTTAAAAATTTACATACTTTTTTCTTCAAATTCACCAGGTAGATCCACCATATTTGACTCAGTCGTTGGACTTGAATACCTCGTCTGCACTTCTTTATTAGTGTATAAATTCGTATATACTTCTGTCGTGGGTCTCGTTGTGTGAAAATCGACGCTATTTGCACTTCCTTCTTCTCTCTCGACTTCGGGCTCTCCAGAACCTATGTCATCTTCATCATCACCTTGCCGCGTATATTTCTGTGATAACTTTGGTTGTATCGAACTATCGTCCTGTACCAGAAATGCTTACATGAATAATATTTAAATGTAGAAAGTAAATGGAATTATAACTATACATCTACATAAGTAATTAAAATCATTTTTCTGCGTAATTAGTATTTTATTTAACGGGATATTGCAGCTATACAATAACAATAAACTCTCCTGTATTACCAAGGTTTTGTTGAAGTTATTAGATTTTTAATGAATCTAATAAGTTCATTGGCTCCATAATACATATCCAATCTTGTGAATTTTTTTCAGTTTAAATAATAAACTTTAAATTCGTATACTTGAAAATTAAATGTTCTAAGCAATAATTATTCATGCTCGGTCTACAAATAAATCCCAATTAAGAGCAAAAAACATCGAAAAAAAGTTAACAAACGTTTTCCAAATTTTAAAAACGTTTTCACTACATTAGATTTTCGCAAAGGTCTCATATAACGTTTTAAAAACGTTATACGTACTATTGTGTGTTATTTGCAATGAAATAAATTAACTCTTAAGAGCTATATGCAGCACGTATATTAGAAATACCTCCTACCTAACTAAAAAGTAATCTAATTTATTTACCTTGTATTCCGATTTCCTTGATTTATAAGATGTATCATCGTTAATGATTTCATTGTCTTCTTTGACTTCTCGTTTTCGTCGACTATCAGCAATTAATATCGAATTAGTATCTACTGATTTATCGAATTGTCCTGTAACAATTACAATTTCAAGGTATAAAATAACACAGTTTAGTTATAAAAAATTAAAAATGTATTAAATTAAGTTAAAAGTAACTTATAAATTTAATCTAATGAGATTTCATTCTATTCTGAATTTACTCATTATTCATTAAAGTGTATTCAAAGTGGATGCTAAATTGACAGATAAAATGCAATAGATATCTGGAACACTTTTAAATTATAATTTTACAAAATCAATATTCTGATATTGTGGGAAGAAGGAAAATTGTACAAAAGTAAATTTATACATGTGAAATATATTTCATACATAGTAGATTTTTGTAGTAATCATTCATGAGTATAAATTAAGGTGAAAGTATTTCTTAAAAAAGTGCTGAAAACCGATTATAAATATCAACCTATTACACAACACTGTTCTAATTCCGAGCATGTTTTTATTAATAAAGTTAAATATTCAATTTGTAAGTCCATGATTTCAAGTATTTTCACCTAAAAATATGCTAATTAAAGAAAATTTAAATGCTCAGTGGCTTAAAAAAACTAAATACTGCTGTACATATTGTTATACATTAATTTAATAAGAGAGTCGTTCATTTATTAAAATAAACATTATTCCTTTTGAAAATAGCATTCTTCCCTTATAATCAAAGACATCATCACTGAACGACGGAGGAACTGCAAGAATAGGCACAACCTAGCTTCAGTAGCCCTAAACTAAGCTACAGGAGAGTTAAAAGACTTAAAAGAGTTAAAACTTTGGATTAAAAACAGGATCAGTTTATAGATATACTAAAGAATCAAAATAAGTGGTTCCAAATTCCTATTACCGATGTAAATGTAACTCTTTTAGGTCTGATAATACATTTGAACTGATGTACGTAGTATGTGAGGTTGCAAGAAGTTCATGAAAGCAAAAAGAGTTTCATGAACTAAATAGAAGCATTGAGTACGTTTGATGCGACAGAGAAGCGGATGACTATAAAATAAATAGTATATAGGTCGTTTGAAAGAATATGCAGTGGCTGGAAATACTCAAGAAAATTTACAGAAAAAGTCTAATAGAGTTCTACTAGTGTCACCTATATAGATAAAAAGGCTATAAAGAAGGAAGATAAAAAAAGTGATCGTGGGTCACAGTAAAGTCGTGATCAGCCACTAGATGCTGATTATGAGGAAGTACTATGCATCCAAGCCACATGGAAATCATGATGACCTACTAAAGAAGGATACGCGGACCTTGGTGCTTAATCTTGAAAAGCCGAAAGAAGATGTCGAAATAGTATTAACTGCTAAACATAGACATAGTAAGCAACAGTGAAGTTGCAATGTTTTGATGTTCCTTGTATTCCTTGAAAAGTTTGAGGCGCGGTAGTGTCTCAAAGGCAATTAGTATAGATATATATTGCATGCCGTAAATCGTGTGTATTATGTATATCAAAAAAAAAAAAATTGTTGCTCAACACATTATAGATCTAAATAAACATAAAGTAAATATAAAGAATTTGCTAATGATTGCTATCATAACACTGTTTCGTTCACTTTACACTTACGCAGATTAATAAATTTTGGACAATTTTGTTTTTGCAATATGCAACACACGTCAGATGGCACAAAATTTTTAGAAAAGTAAATAAAACAGGCACTTGTCAAGCTTCAATCCTTCATTTTTACAAAAGTCTTTAGAAAGAATGAAGATTTTAACAGAATACTTTACAATACCAAACGAAAGGAGAGTTGCGTATATAACGAACCAACGTTGACTAAGGTTAGAGATTGTCATTTCAAACGAAGAAAGAAGAGATAAATTTGTTTAGATTTAAATAGGCCAGGTTAGATGCAGAATAAGAAGTGTAATAGAGTAGATCTCATAAACCAGTGTCAAAGACAATTCACTACTGTTGCAAGTATAAAAAAATTCCTTTAACTACTAAATTTTATTTATTTAATAATTTATTATTATTAAGTTCAATTTTCATTCAGAAGTAAAAAAGTTTAGTTTAGCTTCGCCTTTGATGACTTTCAATAACTATTTATAAAAAACATGCTAAAATAAAACAGTCCATAGTTCATATCTGACAAAATAAGATCTATTCAATGCAACGCTAAAATACGCTCTTTTTTGGATACTATTCCCCAAAGTTTCAGATCATTTCATGACTCTCATCTGAGACCCACTCTTTGTAAGTCATAATATCTTCGAAGGTTTCAAGCTCCTATTCTACTTAAAGCACTAACAGTATTATTATAATATTATAAAAAATATTTTTGCAAATTTCAAATTAATCAAGACGTTTTGAAACTCGCGCGCCTCGCTGGGAGAGTCGATGTGAAATTCATATTCGTTATTGCTAAAAATTGCATTTTTGTGAATGAGCACGAGACCTCTTATTACAGCAAGTTTTCCATTAGCACCTTAACCATTTTAATATAATAAAAATATATTTTATACTGCAAAATATTAGATAAAAATATATGTAGTTACCTGACGATTTGAATTTCGACAATGATAATGTTTCTGTTCCAAGATTCAACCAATTCCATATGCTGTGAAATAATGATTCTCCACTCTCTTGTTCTGCAGGAACCTCTGCAGTTGACACTTTACTGTCATGATCAAATACTAGATCATCGTTCTGAAAATATAATACAAAATTATTATAATTTGTAAAAAAACAAAATAATAATTTTTACTAAAATTTATTGTAATAAAATTAATTTTATAACATTGCACAGTTTATTTTAAACTGTATAAACAATATTTTAACGTATATTTTGATAGTAGACTACTATTATTTATAAATATTATAGCAGTTACGTTTTAATGGACAATCTTAATAAATTCTCAAACTGTGAACCATAGAACGTGATGATCTGTATCTTTCACAGCCCTTAAAATCATATTTTTCAAATATTCTTTTATTAAAAACTATTCAAATTTAATAAATATATATATCTTTTAGTACTTAAATTTTCTTTTCGTATAAAAACAAATTGATATAAATCAAGAATTTGTAAAAGTTAAATTTTTAAATATTTATCATAATCCGTAACTAAAATAGTGATTTAAGACTAAAAAAAAATCATTAATTTATGGTCAGTTTTAAAAAAACTTTGTTCAATTGACAATTGTATTGTGAAAACTTCTACCATGAGTGTTATTTACTCATTTATTGTTAAAGCGTTTTTTAACAATAACTTTAAAAATAAGATTTCGAATCGGGAAACATTAGCACGCAAGCAATTGTTTTTGCTAACTACGCAGAAGTTGCATAAAGATATAATCTGAGAACTATATTCTTATAACAATACTCAAATAAATCATTGAAGTCACGATATATAGTAAAGCAAATAATTTCATTCAAGATTCATTATCTATTCAATTCACTGTATCGCGCAGAATTTATGCGTAAACATTAATTAAATCAGTTGAAAAAAATTGTTTTTTAAAACTTGTATATTTTAGTAGAAACTAACATCGTCTATTTAAAAATAAATTACATTGAATTTTTTGAAAAAATTTATCTTCATTCAAATGTCGGTAATGTCAATGAACTCAGGTTTTGATAACTGATATTTTTCTGCCTATAATTTTTTAACCAAAATCAATGAAACTTTTCTATAAAATCGTCTGTAAAATGGTATCAATGTCTGCTTTTTGCACAAAATACTCAACTGATCGAGTTAATGTTTGTAACATAATTTTTGGGTTTCCTTATAATATTTCGTAAATATAACTACTCGACGTTTTCACATAATCGTTAAAACAATTTAACTAATTACAAATTCCCTAGATTTCATCCTTTCAACGTGAAATTAATCTAAAATATTTTGTTTAATAATAATTAATGAGTACTAACACCGTAAAATAAACAATAAAAAATAAATATAAAGAATAAAAAATACTTATAAATTAACCGATCTATAAAACTTTAATCCTTAAGGGAAGTAGTACAGTGTAGACTCTTGATTTATTAGCATCAGCATTATTGATAATGATTAATTGTTAATACACATTTTTAAAATTTCAAGAGTTGACATACAAAGATAATGTTACTATCGATTGTTTGAACTAAGATTGAAGTCATCACATTGAAAAATGAAGATAAAGTAGCATTTCTCAATTTTCATCTCCATTTTTGAATAAAATAACTTCAATTTTAGTCCAACCATAGATGGTAACATTGTTGAATTGCTTTTTTAATAATTATTTATTAAAAACTGTTTCTATTTCAGTCATATTTCTCTTGAACAAATCAATCGATTTATTCTACGTTACGTAAATTGTTTCAACAAGCGCTCAGGTATTAAAATTTTTAATTCACAGTAAATAAATTATAATTACTAATTTCTTATGGGCTTTGGCATTCTCTTGAGAATTAAAAATATTTTAGTTATTAAAAGTAATATAGATATTAATTGAGATTATTGAAATAGTAGTTTAAAAATTAGTAATAAAGATATTAAAAAGTAGATTGTTTGAAAAAAAGTTAAGGAAAAAAGTTGGAGAGCAAACAAAAAGTATTTATGTTGAAGGCCGCGGCTTTCATCTATTTTTATGGCAAAAAGTTACTTGTAGACTAAGCACTGAATGCTGTTAAAATGCAAAGATGTCGTTAAACGAGGTCTTTTTCGAGAGATTTGGCGATAGATCGTTAGTATTCCGTCGACGCGGTCTGCTCTTTTCTTCGTTGTTCGTACTTGTAACATGTTCTTCACATTAATATACCCTCTAGGCTTAGGACAAAAGACGATCGCCGCCCGCCCGACACAAGCGCCACTCGCCCGCTCGCCGCTCTTCGCCGCCCGCCCGCCCGCCTCTCTCCCCTGGATTCTCTTCTTTTCTACAGGAAGATCTTTTTCACGCCCTCGCACTTCTTCATCCCAACACGCGCCACGAGACTAACGTATATTTTCGTTAAGTTGACGCACTCAAGAAGTGCCTTAAATAGAGGATTATTCTATTTTTTCTTCCCTTGCGCGTTTACTCTTACAAGTAAGCACATTTTGTTATTACTTTTTTTCATCTCTTCTTATCTACTTCACTACAACTTATCATACAATAACCCTTTTTTCCTACTTCTTTATTTGTTTGCTCCATTTTCTTCAAGTATTTAAAGATTAATTATTGCTGTAATATTGATGATGAATTTAAAAAAAAATTACATTAACAATCATTGATTATTGAATTTTTTAAGTAACGGTTTTCTAATGTATCGCGTTTACATATGCCTGTAATAAACATTCAAATAAACGGCTTAATAATGTTATAATTGTGTAACAAAAACTTTATTGATTTTCCTAAAAAACTCGATTCTGTTTTTCTTAGTTTCAATACAATAATTTAAACTTAAAAAAGTCCTTAATCAAATTTGATTAAGTTTTCTCTTGTATAATATTCAAAATTCAAAATAATATTATTTTAAAAAGTAAAAATTATATTTATTCTGATAAAAAGCACAGTTCACCCTTTGAAATTCTAAAATTTACTTTAACAATCACGTCACACATTTACTATAAAAAATGAAGTTTTCGTCTTGAAAACTATCAAAATCCTCTAAAACTATGTCTTCTGTTTTCATGATCCCACAAAAGTGTGGCTTTAAAGTTTTTATATCATAATAGTATAAAAATGTAAGACTAAAGAAATATTAAAAAGGATGTAAAAATACATCATTCTTTATAATCAAAAGGTTGATATAAATACAAAAAAAAGAAAATATTTAGCAAGAAATTTGGTTTACTTGTATCGTCAAACTACTTTAATAAAAAAAAACTTATAAAAAATATAATGCAAAATGTATTTAAAAAATAACGCGAACGATATTTTTGTAAGCTCCATAAATGTGAGATATAATTTAAAAAATGTTCGGTTAAAAATGTTTGTCAAGAAAAAGAAAGAAATCTGAAATATAGAAAGTCTATAGCGGGCAGTGTTAGACGGACAGTCACGCCGGGCGGATTACGGCTGGAGATGTGCACTACGAAATGGTACTCTGATCCTGAATTTATATGGTGTATTAGATAAGAATTGGTTCTTTATGAGTCACACGTGAGGTTACTGGGAAAACACAGCCGGCCGCGCGCTGCGATCTGTGTGCAACGCTCTAAGGATACACTGGCACCATACACAATTGGCTTGAGTAATTTGTAGTCAACACATGCCCCGCCACCTTGGCTTAACACTTGTTGTTTGTATTAAACTGTTATAGACTTGCCGGCATACGTCGTTACGCATTTTAAATGCCCCGCGATAATCTTGCCGCTCTTAAACCGTCGCTCCCCCTATTATCAATATTTTTCCCATTATTAAGCTCGTATACATACTTTCACTACTTATTCTCTTCTCTTTATTTTACCGATATTATTTAAATTATAACAATGTTGGTTTTAATAAACAAAAAATCGAAAAATTACTTTAACACTTATAAATTAATAAATTTCTGTGAGAAAAGACATCTCAGGTTGTGATAAACGGTACTGAACTGTAGGAAAGAAATTTTAAAGAAGAAAAATTTTAAACAATAGAGTTGTGTTATTCGTAATATCAGAATTTTTTTAAAATCTCCAAATGAATATGGTATACGAGTCATAAGTTAGTTACAGAGAGAACGCTTGAAGTCAACAAACCTTTAAATTCTTAATATTTATTGATTAAAACAACAAAATTGAAATTATCGAAATTCCTGCAAAGTTTAGATGAAATTAGTAAAAGTGATATGCATAAATTCTGAAGTCATTATTGGTTATCTAGTTTTACATTAGCAGCTAGACTGAATCTTATCTATTGATTCTCCGACTGATATTTATTTTATTTGATTTTCTAACCAACGTGACGAGAAATTCTTGACTTCACAGTAAGGCAATCAGATACAATCGCAGCAGGACTTTATATAAGATTATGCACCCCTACTGTGTATCAACTGTAAGATCAGTAGGTGCGGGTCAATGACAGATGCGCACCAGAATAGATATCACTTACTTTATAAATCTGAGCTTTCCCGATATAATTCGTTAAGTCCTTTTGCCAAAATCGGGTTTACACCATTTTTAGGAGGGTTGAGGATCCCATATAAAATGCACAAATTTAGTGGAAAGTTGTTAGTTACTAGAGGCATAGCCAAATGGCACATCAATAAATATAAAAGTTGTAGCTTTAAAAAAATACGTACTTGACATATAATAATTTTTTCGTAGAAAAAAATGCATAAATGTTGACTGCAAAATTTCATTATTCACAGTATTTCTGCAATTTACGTTATTAAAATTATTCATAATAAAAAGTATTATTAATAAAAAAGCTGTGTATCAATTGAAACTATAACTTTTATTTTTGACATTGTTAAATTAAATTGGTTAAAATTCATGATTCGAGGTATCGAAATGATTTATATTTTTATTTTAATCTTGTGGAAAGCTTCATGTAATCCCAAATTAGATTTAAATGAATTGATTAAGATTCTTTTATAAATTTTATGATAGAATTAATCTTGTAAAATTATTGAATGTCATTACGAGACAGACGAATATCTGATGCTTTTAGTTTTTTCTTTTTTTTAAGCTAATTAAACATTGTTATAAATTTTAATTCTTTTGTCATATAAGTTTCTCCTTGGAGTGGGAACACAATCCTTGTAGTTCTCACTCTGCGCACGTGTCAATGAGAGCCCTCCCTCCCTTCTTACTCTCATACACAATTTTCTCGCTAACAAAACTTAAGATTTTTTTCGTTACTACATAAAAAATATTTTTTATGCATTTTTTCGCCTATTATACAGTGCTTTGCTATCACATAGGAATTCGGCGTAAGGTCTCTAACACGAATAAATACGAATAAAAATATACATAGATCAATATTTTTTAGCCATACCATAATTGGAAAATCTAAATTTGTAAATGACATGAATGATTTGTTCGCATACTTGCATGGTACTTGGAAGGTAAAGACATAGGTATAGGAAAAACATAACAATAGAGCGATAATTAGAAATGTCGCTAGGCATAAAATATTCGAGGAGAGCATTAAAGCATCATAAACGCGAGGCTCCGTAAGATCTTAGCGCTCTGTCGCATACACACAGATAGAGAGAGAGAGCTAGAGTCTCGCAGGCTCCAAAATCGTTCAATACGCTTCCGATTCCGACGAATCTTGCGCACTTGTGGCTATACGTGTGGCACCCTTACACCCGCTGCACCCCGTGCACTCGAGAGGTTTCGAATACACTAAACTAGGGTAAGGGAGAAGTCAAAAAGATTCAAGAGGAGCTAGAGAGAGAGTGAGAGAGAAACGCGTCGCAGCCGCAAGAGATGATATCGCCTCGATAGTTTTCTGACAAATGTGAATCGCCGATAACGACATGAATTATATGCCCAAAGCCGATAATGATATTGTTATCGATTTTTTGGATTTCCGCGCCTATCGAATCGGTTTGTAAATTACTGAATTCTGTAATAATTAATGGCATTGTTGAGGATCACTTTTTTGGCTTGTCGGGGCAGTTGGATAAGTTTATTTTTTGGAAATCGAATTTGTATCGTTTTTGAGGGTCGCGGGTTTTCATATCAAATTATTCATAAACTTACTGGAAAGTTAATGTTTTTTTATAGAGATATCGCATCGCGACATGAATAAGTTAATTTTTTGACAATCATTTCTAAAACTTTAACAAATGAATCAATCTATTGCAATCTAAATAGTTTTTATTGTTATATATTTATCTAGATTCATCTTGTTTTCTGACTTATCTAGTTATTTTGGAAAACTGTAGATATAATACGATAGTTAATGTGCACGAGTTACTAAAAAAAATGTATATGATGTTTTTTTAAGTTATTAATGTTTCTAGATAAAAATTATACTTGAATACATTTTTAATTATAAATACAAATTAATAATGAAATCTGTAAAAGGAAATAAATTAATTTCTTATCAAGTCGATCTTTTAGTGTTACTCGTTCGTTTTACCAGTTTGCAGCAAGGGAAAAACAAGTATATTTTAAAGTTATTGCCGTATAATTGTAATTATATTTAGTGCATTCAATTAAATGAATTAGCTAAGTGTATTTACAATATTTTAAGCAATCTCTTATTTTTCTTCAGTTTTAAGATAATTACTGTTACTCAATTAAAAATTATAATAGAAGCTATTAAAAATGTGAAAATTCTTTTAATTAATAAATCTTTTATAGCCTTATTTTTCAGTGCATGGATTCTTGTTTAATAATCTTGGAGCAAAATGTGTATGCCTTAATAAAGACGCTATCGCGCTAATAGTTGTTCCGGACTACTCTGGATATGGAAGCCTGATACGTCGAAAATGTACGTATAATTGGATCGTAATTGGTAACTCGATGCACAGCACATATCGGATTTATTTAGGATGAACCATCGAACACACAAGGTTTAGATGAAGCATCTTTAAAATTTATAGTGATTGTACGTTTACTAAAATACTCATTAATAATATCGTACGTAAATAAGAATAATATTCTTATAATTTTAGCTTCAGTCTCTACTGATATATTATTAATAGATACATTTGCTCTAACAACACTTTTCTAGACGATTATTATTATTTCAAATTAACAGCCCTTTTTCAGTATATTAAATATTAAAATTTAAATTTAAACTACATTACTGGAAACTCAAATACTCAAAATTATTCATTATCTTAAAAAACTAAAACTTAAAACAGATATAGTTTTAATTAGAAGAAATTCCAGAATCGAGCTACCACAAATTCAAGAAGTTTTAATAATTATTTTATGATATAGTCTTGCATTTTAATCGGTATTAAATGATCAAACAAATTTATTTGATAAATAAGCTTATGTCCTTGTGTTTTTTAAATTGCTTAAATATTAGTACAGTGTGCAAAACTCTAAATTATGTTTTTTCGTTAGTAAATTATCGGATTTTCATCTTAGTTTAACCAGTTAAAATTGTAATGTAATTATATAATAAACAGTAAGTTATTAATTAATGTTTACAAATTTTCTAACCTAATCATTTTTAATGATATAAATTCATATTTTTAATATTTTAACCAAAACACCCCTAAGTACTAAACCTTAACCAAAAATAATTTAATTTTCTGGAATAAACAAATTAACAAATTAATAAGGTGCTTTGTAAACACTAAAAATAAATAATGAACTGCGGATAAATGTCTAACGCATGGCCAATCTTGCTCCCTACGTATAAATTTCAAAAATATATGTCTATCGATCGCATATATGGAAGCTTCGTTCAAGATAAATTACCGCGATGATAGAACAATTGAATTTAAGTGAACTAGTGTTAATATTATAGAAGAATAACTATATTTTCCAAGGCATGAAACGTATTTTAACATTTGGTTGTTTGTAGAAAAAATATACATTATAGAATTCTAAAAACTACCACGACATTTACAATTTCAAATTTTTTGGTAATTTTTATCAAGAAAATCTCCTTTTCCATAAGTTTCTTCACTTCTATCAAACCATGAAAATTCTTGAGCTAAAAACAATTTTTTCACATAATCTTTTTACAACCATAAAATTGCCGAAAAATACGTTTGTCGCGTCGAAATAAAAATATTTTTCGTCTGCAACATTTTTATTTATTAATCTTATGGTTATAAATAAAAAAAATTAATGCTGAATGCAAACAGCAAGGGAAACATTTTTTCAAAGGCATAGGATAAAGCTCCGTGTACTACCACAAAGTACATACAATCGACAGATGCAGGAGATCCTGAAAGAAATCCAGTTGTATTGAGTATAAACTACGCGTTTTCCGCTCTATATATAAATATACATGCGGCTGTCGCCGCGTGCACATTCACGCGTGGATAAAAAGTTAAAAGGGCTGCAGACGCTCATTTTGCGCTGGCGCGCGCATGTGATTCTGTGGCATGAAAAAAAAAATGTTCAAAGTATAAAAGTCAGCCGTCAACACTATGTGCTTATTACTTTTCATCGTCTACAAAACGTTTCACTTTAGAAATTTATCGTGCGCCTTCTTTTAAATTTTACAAATATATAGAATTCCACGACTGCAGAATTCGTGTTGCAAAAATATTGACGAACGACTAAAAAAAGGCATTGGAATTTTAATAAGCCAGTTTCTCATACCCGACGGGTGAAGAAACTTGCAATTCATCATAAGGCTTTGAATTTTTCAAAGTTACAAGTAACAATAACGCCAAAATTATAAAATTTACTTTAATAAGATTTAAATCGACGATAAGCAAGTTTCTTTAAAAAGAAATAAATTAAATAGGGTCAAATTAAAGATAAAATCAGATATTTTATCGAATTTTGGTGTTTCGATAATTTATGCTTCGTCTTATTTTAAGACAAAGTATTTTAAAGCCGTCATCAACTTTCTCATGAAACATTTGTAAGGAAATTATTACGAAAGTATAGTGTCGATACCCCGAGCGATGCCCTTCTTATCATAATATAAACATTACTAATTCATGATTAAAATGTGTAGAAAATTCAATGCTTTTAAAATTTTTTCCGCGTAAGAAGACAATAAATTAAAGATGCCTTTACCACGAATACTTAAACTATGTATACTTAAAAAAATGAGATATTATACAAAGTAAAGATTAAAATAAATTGCTGGACGAAAGAAAAATCAATTTAAATCCATGTGAAATTCGAGATTAAGATAGGTAGAAAGTCAGTGTGAGGATTTGCCGCTTAAATCTTAGACAATAGACTATTAGGGCCAGTTCAAGTGAGATGCTCTACTTTACCTTTTCACCGAACGGTATGAAATCTGCGGTAAGGACTTAAAGACCAAAGCGATAGATCTTTTTGAAGCATAGTTTTTAGAAATAGTTCGCTCTTTGCTAGACATATTTGGTAATGTTGCAAATCCAAAATCTTGAATTGTTTCAAAGATCTTTGC
Source organism: Eupelmus kiefferi (assembly GCA_030522745.1). Lineage (NCBI taxonomy): Eukaryota > Metazoa > Arthropoda > Insecta > Hymenoptera > Eupelmidae > Eupelmus > Eupelmus kiefferi. The sequence goes on along the minus strand of JAPYZB010000605.1, from coordinate 3,444 downwards.
CGTTATAATAATGCTAACAAATTTTGGTCAATTTTATTTAATTACTTACTCGATTCGATTTTGAATGTACAGTAAAATAACATTAATTTAAACAAAAAATTTTACACAAAATATTTTCCAAATTAAAATAAATTAAAATCTATACTTCATACGGTTCACTTAAAAAATAAAAAATGCATTCAATTAAAAATTGACCCAACAGCAAAAATACTTTTCACACACTAAATATCAAATTTTTTCCATTTCCACTCGTAAAAATATTCTCCCCGTCTGAGACAATCAAACGCATATAAGCCAAAATGCGAATTCGGTCATCCAGACGGCTCAATATTAAATAATTCCCTCGCTCTCTTACCGAAGGCGATAAATTTCTTGTTTTCGTAAAACTGAGTTACATAATAAGCAGTCCCCGAGCCTCTGCGAGAGCGAGCCTCGAGACGCGTTGTCTTCTCCCGAGGTGAGAAGAGCTTTACTACAATTCAGAACGGATGATCTCATATGAACTTTCTCGTCTCCTTTTTTTTCTCCTCGACTCACTGCACAGGCCCGCTCAAATAATATATATCCCCGCGCGTGTCTCGGCCAATCCTCTCTATTCGCCAAATTGCGGAAACAGCTATGTACTAAAGCTCGCGCTCGCCTGCAATCCTGCAGCTAGTCGCTGAAATACCTTCGACTTTTATCTTTATTAGTTGCCCGAGTGACGAGTGCCGATGAGTTGTTGTTATTTTCGTTTCAGGACTTGACAAAACGTTAATTTGACAAATCAACTCTGAATGATTGACTTTTCGTGTTTGCGTTAGTTCTTTGATTCATCGACGATGAAAAATATTTAATGGAATTTGTTGTTAAAATTTTTTTTTTAAATATAAATAGTATTGAAGATATTTAACAGTTTTTTATCCGATACTTTAGCCATTCGAGCGCGACCGGTTTGATACTCTTTCGTGGAAATACAAACAAAGCAAAGAAATTCGAGACGATGAGTGGCAGAGTCAACAAATTAAGTGTCTCTTCTCTCCCTCTGGCTGGACACTGCGCATGGATTTCTTCTCTATCACTCATTTCAAATGTGATTGCCCGCCACTCTTTCGCATCTCCTCGCTGCTCACTCCAAGACAACGAGTCTCAAAGCTTTTTTTCTCGCTTCAAAGATAAATAAGGCTTGACCGGAGATTTGCTTTAGCGCGCGATTTTACGTACGTCCGAGAATTATCAATTTTAAAAATACATTCATCCTGTCTTCGCGTTTGCTTATTAAACGTTCCCCTTATATGTACTTGTATTTTACATATTATTATTTATTAAAGCTGACTGTATTATGTGGAAACTGTTTAATAATTTTAAACGTTAAATCTTTTAATAGATTTAATGCGAAAAGCTTGCCGTCCTATTAAATGCGATAATTTATTTTATAAATGAGCTTACGAGCTCCGTGCAGCAGTGCAGTGAGAAGCAAAGGATTTGATTACACGTTTTCTTAATGGTCCAGCGGCTTATTAAATCGCTTAATATTCTTATAAACTTGATAGAGCCGGCGGTGAAATTAGTAACGATTTATCCCCAATTTTTATTCCGCAGTTCTTAGTAATCTTAACTTTATTATTGGGTCATCTTCGAGCGTTGCGTCAGTACTGTGATATTAATTATCATTAATATTTCACGTTAATCTTTTAGTGTATCGCACTTTCCTTGAGTAACTAAATCATTTTAAGGCAGAAAAATATTGTTGTATTATATCTTGTCCCCATCTCTTTTCTCATTCGAGATTTTTTATTGAAAAATGCTAATTTGAACTAAATTTTTCAAGTAATCATCTTGCTCCACTTTACTTTCTCACATTTAATCATTTTATATTGTGAACTTTTTTTCAACACTTGTTAAGTTCCTATTTTCCTTCGATACTTTGAGGTGTTAAATTTTTAAGTAAGTGCGAAAAGATTGCTTTGAAATGTTTCGTGTTAATTTTTTGTTCATACAGTCAGTCAATGTAGTGGATTTCGTTACACTCAAATCTTCGTACTCATTATCATTGAAATACGCACGTTTCTTATAATACTGCCATTATGACGAAAGAAAGTTATCGAATGATCATGTGTTATTTCTTTTTCTGATTGAGTTGGATTTATTTCTTAAACTCATACAGTTAAAATACCCTATTCATTCATTGTTACTTGATTTAAGAACTCATCATGTGTCAATATAAACAAAAATTTTTTTCATTAATCTAACATTATCAATGTAAATATATCTTATATATAATGACGTTAAAAAATATTGATTATTTAATTAAAAATATAAATAAAGATCAGTGATAAATGGTATCATTTAATTTGTAACAATTTGTTAGAAAAACTGAAACTGGGTGGTATATAAATAAAAAGTGGAGTAAAAACTGAACCCGATAAAATAACATCACAATAATAGTTTGAATATCTGCGGACATATGTGTACATATACAAGAAAAGGTTATAAATTATACATCATGAAATTAAGTACTTGATTTATAGTAAACAGGAAAATTTTAAACCATTTTTTCTTCTTGACACTGTGAAAGTGTTATTCGCCGACTAAATTTAATGTTGGTCGTTTCATGTTCCGAGGCTCAGCTATTCTCTATTTAGATATTACGCCACGGCTAATTTTGTGGCCTCTGTATGTACTGTGAAACAAACGAAATGTACGTAGGGAATCTTTAAATGCTAGGAGAAAAGAATTATTTTTTAATGTAAAAATGAATATTATCCATTTTTATCCCAAAACATTAATATGACATACATGTATAACTACGCTATAAAAATAAAAAGCTATTCTTAAGAATGATTGTTTCTAGTATGATTTTCAATTAAAAGAAAATGTCACATATAAAAATGGAATATAAAATCATATAGAGCAAAAATAAAAATATAAAAATAATTACATATTTTTATATAGGCATACACTGTATAAAAATTTCATAAATATACATTTGAATATACATTTTAAGTAACATCACAATTCAAAAGCTTAATATAAAGTAAAAAGTTTTATTTTATTTAAATGTTTTCTTAATTTAAAATCTTAAACAAAAACAGAAAAAAGAACTTATTCAAGAAAGAATAAAATGTAATGCAAAATTTAGATGAATAAAATTTATTTCTGGCATTAAGAACCACAAAAATTGATTTTTAAAAGTAACATTTTGTTGTAAAAAGAAATAAACAAAAAAATGTGACTGGGGTATGAAATAACTTATTGTAATGGCAAGCCACCCCACTACCTGTATAAGTCCACTTAGAGCTTGCATTTGCACAAACCGAAACATTTGAATTTCCCCGTTTCAAAGATACAAGCGTTTAGAAATAAAATATTTTTCCACACGGCGTGCGGGAAGTTCGTTTTCCCGCACGCTTTCTCGTGCGGGAAGTACCCCATTCCCGCACGGCCCTTAAACGTGCGGGAAAA
>JAPYZB010000604.1:0-19255 GCA_030522745.1 Eupelmus kiefferi | reverse complement strand
TATAGTAAGTACAAAAAATTCATATTAATAAAAGCTATGCTATACTTTTTTAAATAGTAATAAATGTTTTATTCATTTTCAGTGATTTTTACTCAGGCTGGCCCCCTTAAAGCAATGTAAAAGGGTCAAGTAGACATCTCTACGGAGTATTATACCGGAATCCAAAAATTATGTTGTAAACAACCATTAAACCAGATGGAAAAATTTTTTTATAAAGATTATGTTTTAGTAGAACCTGGCGGTATCTGTTTTTTTAGCAAACTTCCATTGACTTTCTTAAAAAATAATATAAATAGAAAAATAGCAGTATCAAAATCGACATTATAACGTGAATAATTTTTTTAACATAGTTAATAAACTTTTCTGAAAAACGGACAACGTCAGCTTCTAGTGAAACATATAATCCTTACAAAAAATATTTTCCATACGACGTGCGGGAAGTTCCTTTTCCCGCACGATCAGTCGGAAACGCGTGCGATAAACAAGTTTTCCGCACGTCGTGTCAAAAAATGATGTACAATACGTGGGCGATAAAGTGATTTTAATCTTGTGTAAACTTTTCGCACTCGCTTCGCCCGTGCGTAAACGTTCTCGCGAGGTTAAAATCACTTTCCGCACTTATGTCGTAAATAACTATTTTCAACTGCTTTCACGAATGTTTACTACTATTTAATTTTTAGGTTCCAGTAAAATATTCTATGCAGATTTCTATTCCACCTTTATCACTTGGCCTGAAATATATATTTTGAATATGAAGTGCTAATAAGAGTTATAAACAGTAATTCACATTTTTTTAAATATATTATATATTTTTTATAACTATTTCTAACTCTTATTAGCATCTCCATGTTCGAAATACATATTTAAGGAAAATATAAAAATTATGAATGATTGTGAATAACCATTAATAACTGCAACTGGTGAGTACTAATAACTGCATTTTCTGTCTCAAATCAAGTAGGTATTATATTATAATTATTGACAGATATTCACGTTTTCTCACATTTTTATTTTCACTAGGGAATAAAAAAAATGTTCAACTTACAGGAAATAATGTTATTAATTCAATGCTATTACTCTATTGAATCATTAAAAAAATCATTTATCCCACGGAAGATATAGGAATGATTATTAAATTACATGTAGATTACGTAGAAGGGGACTGTCACTTTGATTCACCAGAAGGAGAGTACGTAAAATATAAACAAGGAAAGAAATAATGGCCTAGGAGGGAACTGGCCTCGAGATTTTCGGGAATAATAGCCATTTTATACGCACTTTTTCGGAGTTAATTTGGGAATAAATGTAATCATTTAATAGTACATTGTTTAACAAGTGAGGTATAGTTGCCAATAACGCACGCGGGCACGAGTTGACGGCATGTGCCCAAGTGTGTTATTAGCAACTATACCGAACGAGTTGAACATAGAATTTTACATTACAAACATGCGTGATAAAAATTGAATTACATTCAGAAAATTTGTAATACCATTTATAATAAATTAAAATAATACTTGTACGAACATTACTTGCAGCTGGGTTTATTAGTACTTAGATTTTTTACAAAAATAGTACTGCCACATTTTTTAAAATATTTTTATAAACGAGATAAAGGTAAAAATAAATTATAGGTGTCAATAGATTTAAAGGCCAAGTCAATTTGTTCATATTTTTTAATCAGCCGATGTAGGTTCAGCCTTCGGCACTTCTTCTGCTAAGATTTGTGGTTTTGAATCCTTTAATGATGCGTCACAAATGTGTTCCAGCAACCATAGCGCCGCATTTATAACAAAATCAATTTCGACTACATCTTTATCTAGCATATGGTTATCGTCGTATACATACAACCTGACAAACATTGATATTGATTATTACATACATTGATTATTTACATTAAAAATATTGGTTCAATCTGAATTTAATCTCAGTTTAATGTAGATCTAAATTTCTTAATTTTTTAAATACTTACTTTGATGTAACATTGTTAGCCAATAATCGGTTGTACCACAATTTGCCCTGAGATGCAGGACTCCTTAAATCTCTTGTGCCAACAGCGATCATTGTTGGCGCTTTAACTTTATCGGCATGTCGAACAGGCGAACGATCAAACATTTTTAACACTATTTCAGTGTACTTCATTGAAGATGCCGCTGGTGGTAATGTTTCAAGAAATTCACAACCAGTATTGGCTGGACACCTAAAAAAAGTAAAAAAAGATTGAAAGAGTTCTTTTATATATTTTGTAAAAATGGTTAAATTGAATTAGAAAAAAGATTCAGTATTTTTTTTAATGACATTCATTTAACAAATCATAACAGTTAACAAATAGATTTGCTTACCAGTCGGGGATATCAGTCGAAGTATACATTGATGGTATATCAATTACAGGAGTCCTCATAACTACTGCTCTAAACATGTCCTGTAGAAAATAAAGTGGCATTATTTTCATTAATTTCTATCATACTTAATTATTTTATAATAAATAAAACCTTGCACGAAAAAATTGGTTTATTCTTAATTTATTGAAAACTCCAGATTATTTAAAGATTTAGTTTTTGATTTGATATTTATTCAATTAATTCCCAGTATCAGGATTAATTCACCAGAAAAAAAAATCAAAGATAAAGTTATCTAAATTTTAATTTTCGGTAAAACGACATAGTGTCTTGATGAAGTACTGATAGTGTAGAATTTCTGTAGATAGATAATTTATGTAATATATAAGGATTCACTGAATAGACAGAAAAACATATGAATTATAATAATTATTTTATAACAGAAAATAGTTATTAACTTTCATGCAAGGCACTGATTCTTATTAATAATTTTGAAATTTTTATTTTGGATTATCTTACAGCATGTTGTCCGCTCAAATGTGCACACAAGAAAGCACCGTGACACAAGCCATAAAGTGTAACTTTCTTTGGGTCAATGTGAGGATATTTGTTTAATGCTAAATTGATTGCCGTGACACAATCAAGAACATCTATTTCACCGATTCTTCCCGACAAAAATTCAATATTGTTTCCTCCCATACCAGTGGAACCACGGAAATTAATTTGTAAAATTCCGAAACCTGTTACAAATAGAAATTTTTTAATTGCAGCACATTATTATGGTATTTTTTAAGCAAAAATTGAATAAATACCCAAAAGAGCGAAAACTGCATGATCCATATTAAACTGGTTACAAAATGAATAATGTGGGCCTCCATGAGGTACTACAAGTAAAGGCATTGATTTTTCTGGTGCAGATTTTTCTCCAAAGTATGTAAAATTGAAGTCCGCTAAGTAATAGAAGAATAAAAGTTATTATTAGTAAAAATGTTTGATATAGTTAAGAATATTCTTAAATTAAATAAAAAGTTATGAACAACTTAAATTATATAAAAGTGTAATTACTTACTGACTGGTTCATTAGTTTTGTATGCGAACTCTGTGTGCTCATATATAAGATTTTCTCCATTAGGAATATCCAGCGGTTTAGTGCAGTTATACAAATTCAGATTCCCAATATTTTCTGAACTTGCATCAAATTTTCCAACAACTAATTGCGGTGGTTGGATAATAGAAAATCTTGTAAATACCACACGATTCTTTCTAACATCTAAAATACTTAAACTGCTTCCATCGGGATTTTCTATTTCATGTACTACCTTCGTTTCTAAAAAAAAAAAAAAACATTAATATTTAAATATACTGCTGCAAATATTATTGATTATTATTTATTATGAATTTACCCAAATTCACTACGTATGACTTTATATTGGATCTTTGAGGTGTGCTGAGAAATAGGTACTGAGAATCATTGCTCCAACAACGTTTAGGAATCATTTGACCATAAAATCCGTAAAACTTCTTACCATTTGCAATTGTTATATTTGTTTTTACCAGATCAACTACCATATCAGGCTACAAAAATTATAATTAAAATAAATAATTTTTTAAAATCGTTTTATTAATGTAAATTCTTTTTTCATGAACTTTTGATTAATTTGATCACACTATTATCAGATTTTGTGCTATTCAAACAGGGATGTTGATTTTCAGTGAAGAGTTCTAGGTGGTATAATAGTACATATATGCAACAAGGGAATAAAGTCGAGGATTATTCCTGTGGGTGATTTACTGCACGAGCGACGCGAGAGAATGATCGACTTTATTCCCGAGTTGCATATAACGTTTTATTTTCGATTCAACTATAAAAATAATTAAATTTAATTACAAATAATGTTTTATTTTATTTTATATTCTTAAATATCAACGGTTTTATAAGGAATCAAATGCTACATTTGACCCGCTTTTAGGGCAATAATGTGGCCTTTACAGGTAAGTCGGGAATAAAAGTATATTAATTGCAGATTGTTTCAGAAATTTTTTTTAGGCATCAACTTCAACGGATCGTGAACATTATAATTTCTATAGAATTGTTTAATGTAAAAAATATAAAAATTAAAAAACATTATTATTAGTTAAATAAATAAATACTAACTGTTTCAACAACATCCCATTTTATACGCATAAGTCTTTGAACATTATGATGAGGTAGACCAATATCCCGTTCAAGCCATATAAGATTTTTTCCATCAGGGCTAAATTGTGGCGTTTTACAGGCTGTTCCAGGACCAGTTAGTTTACCTTTACAAAAAATAAAACTTACATTATTATTAGCATACCACTTGTACGACGAAACTTGTTTTTATGATACACTGCTAAACGCGGATTAAAAAAATTAAAACAGTTTCTCGTAGAATTTCCGAATTTATTAGTTTAAATAAAAAAAAAAGTAATAATTAATTCTTACGAAATTCTGCTCCTTTCAATAAGAAGATGTACGATTCTCTATTACTGCATCCAAATCGGCCAAGATATCTTTTGTGTAGTTTATAAGCAACACCGACAATACACTCGCCGTTCGGCGTCCAAATCGTTTCAGCCGGAAAATAATCATCTGGTATAAAAGGTATCGGCCAGAATTTGTCTTCTTCAATATTTAAAAGTACAATGACAGATCGATGTCTGCCTTCTAATTGCTCTCCCCAATGAGGTTTAAAAAGATATTCGCCACCCTAAACATTATTATTTTTAAAAATTAATTTTATATAATTTTTTTGACAAAATATAAAATGTGCTTAATGTATGCGTAATATAAATACCCGCTGTGGTAATTCTTCATCTTCTTGTATTGGACGTTTACTCTGAGGTCTTTGTTTATAAAACGGCTCAGTCTTTCTTAATTTTTTTTCAGCAATGTACATCAATTGTTTATTATCAGGTGAAAATTGAAATGAACTGAACATATCTAAATAAAGTTATAAAATGAAACTTCAATAAATTGAAACATAATTTTGTAGCAATAATTAGATGAGGTGAGTTCTTACTGTCTGTATAAATGTCGCCATGTGCATTATAAGCAGCTAAATCATAATTCTTAATCCTGTGTTGCCTATCCCAGATTTCTATAAACTGTCTTGGTTTCGCATCAATTATAACTTCTCTCAAAATAGCTTTAAATCTTTCGTTTTCAGAAGAAGTTGTCAACAACCTTATAGAAAATAGGAATGTTATTATTTTCATTGCACTAAACAGTCATTACGATATTTATGCGAAATTTACTCACTCAGAAGTAACATCTACCGGAAAACTTTCAACAAGCGGTAATAAATCTGCATCTAAACTAAAATCTTGTAGAAACTTTTGCTTTATATTTCTCTCTAAATTTCTTTGGGCCCAAACACTTTGTATTGAAATACCATTTCTGGCTATAGAAATAATTCTAGCAGATAAAAGGCTAGGATTTTGACTTAAATGTTTGTATAAATCTAGCACTTTTTCCATCTAAAACAATTTTGCATTATGTAACAGTTTATAAACTATTGAAAATTTAAAATTAGAATCATCAAAATAATTTGACTGATTTTTAATACTGTAAAAACATGCGGTTTAGAAAAAGAATAATATATACATACCTGTTCAAGATCTTCTGCTGGAGCAGGTGTTGCTGCCGGAGTTGCGGGTAATGCTGCTTCAGTTGGTTTTTTCTCTTCTTTCGTCGCCATTCTTTATAATTTATTAGAGTGAATTGTTCTAAAAAATTAAATTTATAAAAATTATATTTAAAAAAGTATAAATAAAGAAATATTGATATATCAAAATAATTACATTAACAAAAAATTACTTCACGATAGTCTCTTAAACTATTCATATCAAAATACAATTAATCTTATAAAATTTTGATGTGTATAGCCTAAACATTTAGTTTAATTTTTTTCAAAATATACATTACTGACTGCAGTGATTTGTTGATTTTTACAATACAATCTTAATTGACGATTAAAAATAGTTTAACACAATAGTTTTATTAAAACAAAGTATCAGCTAAATATGAACAATAACGCGAACAATGTATCACTATGCCAATAATTGCCAACAATTTAGATATTAATAACTAATATGGCTATATACTTACTTTATGATATGCATACTAACGGTATGGTAAATTGATAAAAATATACTAATAACTACTGTATACTTACTGTAAATCCAACAGATTACTCTCTGCAATAATTTTATAATATTTCAAGTGAACTCAGAAAAAAAAAATACTCTAAACTTCACACACGCTACAAAAACAGTTAATCATGAAAGAATTAATAAAATTTCTCCATAATCATTGCAAACAGTTTGTTATTTAATCTTACTCGTTTAAACACTACGAAATATCTAACTATATGGGGTTGGACGATGGACCAAAGATTTTATAAGTAATCGGGAAAATGGAAAAGGGGAAAGGCTGATTGGACGCCGCGAATAATCGCGGACGACTGATCGAATCTTTTGAGATCGGCGATCTGCGCGCTTGAAGACGCCCCAATAGTTAGGTCACTTGTGCATCTCCTTTGTAGGGGCGACTGTTTGGCAGCAGCATTGGCTGCAACATTCGTCGGTATTCGTCTGATCTCAAGAGGCACGCTTTATTTTCCTCGAACGCCCGCGCTCCAATAAACAATCTAAACTTATAATCTTAATAATAATTATTGACAATAGTTTTTGAGATTGTACAAATATAGTGGTTCTAATGCAGGAACTGAAAAAAGGTTTTCAGTGTCTTTTATATGAATTTTAATTGGTTCTACTTTAATAAAAAGAAATTTTATGTAATATTTTTCATTGTTGTTACTAAAGTTTTAGGGATAGATTTATTTTCTTAGACTTTTTATCATGAAACATTATGTTGCATGTAAAGAGTAATAAAATAAATAAAAATCCAAAGAATTTTGTAAATTGAACCTATATTTGTTTAATTATTCAATGCACGGTAAGAAAGTGGAGAAGAATTTTCGAGAGTCTTTAAGTTTAAACATTCTCTAGTTCGCGGTGATCAATAGATTCACTTCTTTCCAAAAAGAATTTTCGAAGTTAAAATTCAATACTTTTTTACTTTATTAGCAATAAGTTCCTTAATTTGGAAGTAAAAACAAGTAATGTTTTAGAACGTAAAGATATAAATTTTCATATGACTACAGAATTTTTCTAAATAAAAAAAAATTATTAAAATTATTTATAACGACTAGTAAAAATAATTTATAATTAGCGATAATTTTTTTAATTTTTTCGTATTTTTTACGATACTGTAGTAAAATTAAATTTATCAAAAAAATAATATGAATTCAAAAATAAAAATTTTATCATTTTTAAAATGTTCTTAAATACTTTAGAAAGAATCATCTCAATAAAAGCTGAAGTATTTCTATAAATGATTGAGTAATTGAAAATTTTTACTCAACTGAAGGTAACAAAGTTTCTAAAAAAATGTTGATGTAGCTTAAAGTAGAATCAATGTAGTGAGATCAGGTCAAGATCGACCCGTAATTGACCTAGTATTGACGTTTGATTAAAAATATACCGCTGTTAGTGTAGCATTAACATTGCACAACATGGGGAGTGGTCGAACTTTTTCGTTGCAGTGATGACAGGAAGACTTCTAATTTAATATTATCTCATTGAGATTATATATTTATATAGTAAAGAGAAGGGGAGAGTGGCATCAGAATAATGCATTTTTAACGGGTTGTTTTCTAGAAAATCTCAATATTTTTCAAATAAAAAATATTTTAAAATACAGGTTATAATAGTATAGAATGATCGAAACTTTCTTATAGACAGACTGAAAATTACGATATAAATGTTTCAATATTTCAAAATGATATTTTTTGAACATTCAATTATTAATAATTTTAAATGTTATATTCTGAATAAATGTTAGCCTTCTTGTTATCCAAAATTTGAGAACCTTTTGAAATCAGCATTTAATATTCAATTTTCAAAAAATTTCTCAATGTTAAGATGCTTTAATGGAGAACAACAGTTGTTATTATTTATGGAAAAAAAAATGTGTTGCTTCATTCTCCATAACAACGAGAGTTCTACATTGTCTTAATAATATTTACTCTCGGAATAAGAATACATATATTTTTAATTATATTCTTTCAAAGTACTAATATTTTATTTTAAAAATATCTTAATCTGTTTTATTTTTTGAAAAAATAAAAGTTATTCATATGTAGATAAAATTTTCTCAGAAAATTTATCGTGATGATGCGGTAATTGTTGGATACGTCACGATTATCCAAAAAATTGTAATGCGAATTCGTCATAAATATTAGAACGATTTTAAGGGCTTTCTTACGCTCAAAAGGGCAGTTATAGAGATAATTTTTCAAACTTGTTATATTAGTTTTAGGTAGGCGCAATTTTTATATTTAATAAGTTTGCTAAAATCTATTCCTGTTAATACAAAGCTTAAAATACTGTACTTTAAATACAATATATGGTTACATCATCTGAACATTTTAATTTTTTTTTCTGAACAAAATTTTAATTTTTAGTTAATTTTCAATTTTTCATTTAAAAATTTTTTTTAAATTGGATAAAAATTACCAAATAAAATAAAATAAAAAATATTATTCAAATTTTATACGCTATGTAAATACTAAATAAAATTTAAAGAAATTATCTTAAGATTTAGTTATTCAATTTTCGCGCCTACTAAATTTTGTCGTGACTGAGTTGAGTTGAATTAAAATGGCGGAGCCAATCGTAGCAAGAGCAGCTATGTACGCAGATCTTAGTAGCAGAAGACAAAAAATGGGTGCCGGTAGGCGGTAGCTCGACTATATATAGAGAAACAAATATTAAAACAGAGCCTGTACATCGGGTCTCATAGTCTTATCCCTTGATTTGGCACGTAAATGCCCGAGATAAAGTCAACTTTCAGGCATACTTATCTCATACGTGACGTGATGCTTTACAGTACCTTCACTTGCCTAGAAGCCTGATTGATCTTTCGTATTTTATTTCATAGTTACTTACAATACTAAATATTAACTTCTGTGATTACCAAACTTGTGTATGAATCGTATTTGAAAAAAAAAGTTTTTCCTAGGCAAATTGAAAGTCACGAGCTTGACTATTACGACCGTTTTGACTCCCGCGTGTATCCTGTGTTCAGTTCAGGCCCTGATCTGTTGATCCGGCACATTGCAGGCAAAAGCTTACGGGTTTCGGATACGGTTCGTATGTAACATAGTTCCGAAGTAGAGGTTGGTTTGCCCCAACCACATTTTCCTCGTGTACATAAGTAATTTTGCTTGACAAGTATTATAATAATTTCAAATGAGCTTAAATATTTTGGAAGACTAAGAAATATAAAGACAAAATTTGGCAGAATGAACTAAATCTTTTTGATCTTTATCCTGCGTTACGGGATTGGTATTTAATATAAATTTAACAATATAATAATATTAATAATAAAAATAGATGGAAAATTTACATAGTGTTTATACAAATTTTTATTTTGATATTTAAACATTCCATTTCAGATGATATTGATATAATAACACTCTTAAAAAATATTTCATAAAGTACAAATTTTCTAACCTATTAAACATTAACAGTCTGTAAAAATCATCAATTAAAATGTTATTGAGAAAATTTTTGAGACTTTCAACAGCACTGAAAACACCTACTTTGTTATCTCAACGTACTTGTGCATATCATTTATCTCAGATAGAAAATATAAATGGTAAGTATTTAGAAAATACAAACTCTTAAATATTTAATTACATGATATATTATAATTAATTTCTTACATTCTTTTAGATGAAAATAAATCACAAAAGCATGCAGATGATCTTTTGAATGAATTAAATACTTCATTTCCATCAAAAATTCTGCAAGTGTTGAAATTTAATAAAAACAATTTTGAAGGCGTTCACATATTAAGCACTTTAAAAACATTTTTGAAAATATATAAAAATAAAATAGGCAAAGAAATTAAAACTCTTTTAGATTTGAAAAAAGAACCTTTCTTTGAAGAGATATGTGCACTAATTGCTTTAAACATAAATAAACTATCAGCATCTGAAGCTGTAGAAATTTTAGAAATTCTATCTAGATTAAAAGTGACAAATGAAATATTATTTCCTATAGTTAAATTAATTCTAAACCATATTTCTACTTCTGTAAATGATTTATCTTTTGATGAGATTTGTAAATTATCTTCATTAATGAGAGCAATGCCAGAAACAAGTTTAAAAACTAACTTAAATAAAGTTTTAACACATAGATTTGTAATAAAATTATCCATAGATTTTAAAGAAAATGACATTAAACATCTTGATAATGCAATTTCTTTTATAAGCTCAAATATTCAGAATAAGAAACTAACTGAAACTTTATTAAATAAATTAAATAATTATAGTGGTGAGATACCAATTCGGAATGCTATACAAATACTAGAATCAATTTATGCTATGAGTTATTGTCCAAAAGAATATGCAGGTGATAATTCAATCAAATATTATCCAAAAGAATGGATGCACGTGTTACATAAAATTCAGAATCATATTATTGAAAATATTGATGAACTCAATGCTCATCAAGCTGTATATATAACACGCATACTAAGTAAAAAATTAATTCTAGAAAAAATAATAGGGTTCGTATAATTATTTACTTATTTTTACATCATGCTAATGATTTTAAAATTAATGATTTTATAACAACTATGCATTTTACAGAGATGAATTTTATGATTCAGTATTCATTGATAAAATAATTCAAAAAATTATAGCTTTGGATGTGGGTTTAGAAGATTCATTAAGTGTAGTAAAAAATCTTCGTTACATAAGACATTTGAATTGTGAAATATTAAATTATGCGTGTGCTTCATATTTTGAAAGAAAAACATTAACTGAAGTTGGTATCGAAAAAGAGATAAGTAAACTTTTGACTTTAGTAGATGGATTAGCCATGGCCAATCATAAATCTATCTTTTGGGAAGAAATAGAAAATCACATTTTGACAAGTAATGAAATATTAGAACATGATTATGAAACTCTTTGCATTTTTGCTTTAAATTTAGTTATCTTAGGCTGCTATCCAAAGAAAATATTTGAAAAGATATTTAGTGACAATTTTCTTCCAAAAGACAAAAAATTTTTAATTTGGACTTTCCGAAAATTATATCAAAAATTAAAATTATCTCCAACTTATGATGGACCAATGCCAACACAAACACAAATGGACTTATTGAGAAATATACATAATGTTAATATTCTGAAAGTCCAGGCTGATATAAATGATGATTTACATCGTTATCTTAGTGAAGGATTAGGTGATGAATTGTACATCAAAAGGAATGTAACCAGTAAACTGTTTCATAATATTGGTAAATATATATTAATTACACATTGAAGTATTGTAACTATCTTATGAAAATTAAAATTTTTTCATAAAATAATCGCTTTAATATTTTCAGATTTTGTACTTGTTTTTAATCAAGATGGGTATCCTGTTCCTATAAATGATACAAGTAGCTTGTCAACTAAGAAGGAACAATATTTGGAAGATATAATTGTGCCTCCAAAATGTAAATTGTAAGTAACAAATCTATCTAAATAAAAGTATAAATTTTCACATTCATATTATTACTTTTTAGAGTAACTTTTTCAAGTTTACCATCTCACTGGTTCTTCAGAAACAATGAATCAAAATTATTAGGTTTATATGAAGTAAATATAAGTACACTAGAAGAGATGGGATGTTTGGCAGTAGTGTTGAATTTTGCAGAGTGGAAGAATACTCCTGAAGACAAAAGACTATCTCTAGTGATGAATAAAATAAGATCAAGACTAGATATTAATAAAATAAATGTGATCACTGAAGTGAGATATGTTTAAAAGATAATGTAAAACATTATGAATTGTATGATAAATATGTACATAAAATTTATATTAAATTTACACTTACAATATTGCATTTTACAATAATTAAATTGAACGAATTTGTTTAGACATTTACTATTAGATTGCAGTGTTTTATGATGTTTTTCTTTTATTAACAGTATCAGCGAATACGGGCTTAAAATAACTTAAAAAAATTTTTTATTGTTCCCCGAAAACTATTTCTTTTGATCTACGCTTGCTAATGCATTTTGAAATTAATAAAATAAAAATTAAAAAATCCTTGATTTATGTCCTATATATACTGATAGGGACACCTTAATAAAGGCATGCTATTATTGTTTATAACTAACGAGATGTATAATAACGTGTAAAAATAGTACATTTTTAAATACCTTAGTAAAAAGTAACAACACATTTATTAAGATATTTTTGCATTATAAATATTAAATTTTGAATATTTTATTTTGATTCTTATAATTCGTAAAAATTAAAAAAATTCTTTTAAAGGTATGTTATAATAGGCCAAAATTTATTGCAGTTAAAAAGAATATATTGATATATTACTTAGAAATATCGAAATTAATTTATGTTAAAGATAAATGTTTTAATTTTTTATTTAACATTTTTCGTTTTATTTTTGTTTTTCAATAAGATTGTTATTTAATTTACTGTAATAATACCCAGATACGTAAATGTAAATGTCAATAAAATATTTTAACACCTAATGCGTTAAAAATTAACAATTAATTTAGTTTTTTAAAGTATTTATAAGTATAAATATAATATCCATACCTGCAGTTATTTCAAAAATGAATTGGTGGCTAGATGGCAGCAGTTGCGCTTTTCATGTGGGGGAGTATTCAGCTACCCGGCGACGGTAAAACATAAACAAAGCTGTGGAAATAAGAGATTTTGACTATATGTATTTTCATTAGAAAATCGTTAGAGTTTTTTGTTGTTTAAGGCATGATTTATTTTAAAAAATGTGGAAATCTTCTGTTATAACAGCTTCGGATCATATTTTTCCAGGATTAGCATGTCATGACAGAAAAAAAGAATTTTACGATGTTGGCAAGTATTTTGTTAATAAAATTGTTGTTATAAGTTTAAAAATAATTTAATGTAGTTTTATAGTACAGCTTTTCCTACTAAAATATTTTTCATTTATCAACGAATTTTAAAAAATTAAAATTTTAAAGCATCCAATTTTTACAAAATTTTTCTTTTAATGATTATAGGTAACAGAATAAAATCGAATTTACCACTTCAAATCGCACTTTACTTAAACGTTCTTTACGCTCCTGTGTGGTTACTTGTTTTGCTCTACTATCTGGATCTTAAGGTAGTATAATGTTATCTTTATAGTTATCTTATCTCCAATAAATCATCTAATGCGAGTGTAAACACAAGTATTTGGATTTATAAATTAAAAATTGCAATCTTTGAATATATACGCGTTCCTATATAAATTTTAGTGTAAAATTAAAGAGCTAGATTTCAAACTGATGTTTTTAATGTGCACGTAAAGTACTTTGATAACTGATAAAAAAGTTTTTAAATATTACCTGGAATCCTATGTTTAGTATTACGATTTATCAGAAGTCTACAAGTTCGTTTCCGTAGCTGTATTTTTCACTGTTGCCGGATTGGAATGCACGAGACTTTACTTAGGATATCTCGGAAATCTCGCCGAAAAAGTAAGTTTAAATGCTAGTTTGGTGTAGTATAATTTTTTTTTTCGAAAGAAAACGTAGACGTACACAAAGCTGAAGTTTGTCACAAATCGAGCGAAAGTGCATGAATCGACACATTTCTCAAAGAAGCTGAGCGAGATAAATTCGTGGCTAAGGGTGACTTCACATAAACTGGAACATCTGCGCTGAATCTATTTAAATATATGAGTGTGACTGAGAGGACCAGAAATATCTGTATACTGAGAGTCCACATTAAGACTTTTCTTATGCATTTTGTCTTTTGCTTATTGAGAAAAAAAGTGTTGATCGCAACTTATGCACTGCATGCGGTCAGAGGGCATATACACAAACAGACCGTAGTGAGCTGCAATGCATGCAGCATTTATGACCTGTTCGTATAAGTGCCCTGTGATCGTGCAGTGTTCCGTCCCATGTGAAATTGCCCTAACAGCCATTCCACATTATGCGCTTTGCGCTACGCCTACGCCTCGTGCGCTAAGCCCCTTTATACTTTTAGACCAGCATGCTAATTGGTTGTTTAGAAACAATCTACCAATCAACGACTTTGCCTAAAAGTATAGGGGGCTTAGCGCACGAGGAGTAGCGCAAAGCGCATACTGTGGAATGGCTGTAATTGCTCTATAAGGAAGATGGATAGGACAAGTAGTGTCATCAAACGTTGGAAAGCTTATACCGTTGCTATCTACTCTGTTTATTTTGCTTTGGTTGACAATAGATGTCACTTTAGTATAATAAAATTCAGTTTGAATTTAATCGTGGCAATGTAATACAAATTGTGCCATTAAAAGCACTATTGAATTAAATTAACTTTAAATTTATTTGTCACGATTCCTAATTTTATTTTAAAATAAACTGCATTTGTAATATAATATTATAATTTATTTTGTATTATTATTTAATCACATTTTAAGAAAAAAAATCATATATATATATATATATATATTATACTCTTTTAAATTTAAATTGCTTTAAATTATTTTTTGCCTAAACATAATAAATTGTTATTAGCTATACAAAATTTTGATGCATTATTATTTGAAAATTTTTTTCCTTACAGATACCAGAATTAGCTAGTTTTTGGCTTATTTCGACCCTTTTACAACTTCCTCTGGAAATGTTCCTGGTTTTTGATCACAATTCAAAACATCAACGAAATGAAAGAATATTTAATGGAATAGCGTTATCATTTTTGATAATCGAGATTATAACAGGAACGATTGTCTTAAAAAAGTCAGCTGATCATCATGCAAAAAGGTTCTATATGGCTCAAATGTATGGGATCGAAGATACAATAAAATGATTATCAAACATTTAAATAAAAACCATGTAAATTTGTTATATATAAAAAAATTTCTAACAACTTTTATTTAATTAACAAGAAAATTCAGATTAATAAATTATTATAATAAATAAGGATTACGATGAAAATATAATTATAAACAGCATAACATAAGATCTCATAAAAAATACTAAAAATAATTTACCACTATATTAATACAATAAAAGCTTAATATAACTATTACTAAGCTTTGGAGTTACTTTCTAAATTGTGTTCGTCGTAGAAAGCTTTCAATGTAATTATATTTTCTTTTAATCTTCTGGAAAACCTGTCCATACTTTTTATTATAATTTCTTCTTCAACATCATAACCATTGGCGATTGCTCGTAAAATTTGCGAGCGAGTTGGTACCATACGAGACAAAAGCTAAAACAATTATTTTTCTAGTTAATATATTTCTAATTATTTATATCTTAAATTAGTAATAATTATTAAAATTAATAAACATACTCCAAAAAGTTGTTGTGCCATATAACCGTGGTACGGCTCTAAGGTTAATTCGTAAGATTTTTTAAGACATGCAACAAGATCTTCAGAGCCTTTACCTGACTCAAAATCATTTACTATGTATTCAAAGAATAATTGAATCATGTGCAATCCTCTGTAATTTCGTATATAAGTAATTAGATTTGTTAAATCAAAATATATTTTATTCGTTTATTTGAATTAACAATCATTTATTTTATTTAATTTATTTAACAATTTTATTTATTTTATTTAACAATCATTTATTTTAATAATTAACAATCATTTATTTTATTTTATCTTATACCATTGATTAAAGCGTATCTTTGTATCAAAATTAAGAGCAATAAATCATATAATTATATTATAATGCGAAAGAATTTATTTTTAAACCTTCCTCTCTCTCTCTCTCTCTCTCTCACGCGCACACACGCACATAGATTTTGTAATTAACAAATTTCTCTTTAATTTATAAAGTTTTTTTGATCGTTTTCCATTATTTTTGGGACACAGTCAATTAAAATATTAAAAATTTTTAAATTGTGCGAATTATTGATAATGTTAACAAACTATGTTGGAAATCAAAAACATCAAATGCTACTTTAAGTTAATAATACGATTTACTAATTTATTTAGTAAAATTCAAATCCCACGATTTTTTTAACTATTAAACAGAAGATATATTTCGAAACTAACAGAGAAAAGGTATCATAAAAATTTATATTACAATATAATTTTGGTCAAAAACAATTATATGCTACTAATTTTTAATGAAAATATCAACCTTCTTAGCCACAGTAGCGCGTCAACTATAATTGGATTTTCCATATTATTTTTTTCTTCAATCACCATTCTTTGCAATGTAGAATAATTTTTTCTATCGACATTGAATTTTTTACCTATTTTCTAGTTAAAATAAAGTAAAACATTATTTTAAAATATTACATAAAATGTATAATCATTTAATTGCTTACATCAATATTCCTTTGCATGTCACATTTGACAGGTATGAAGATTTTTCCGAAATAATCTTAGAAAAAATAAATCTAAATAAGTATAATCTATTATAATAATAAACTATAAATTTTTTTATCAACACATTAAATGTGACCAAGGTATAATTTTTGTTGCTTTTGATTGAATAAAAATAGGGAAATCGCGATCAAATTATATTTAGTATATTAATTATACTTATTATTCGTAAAATAACGTGAAAATCATTCTAAAAACGATTTGAAAAAAATCCTCTTTTGTCGGCGTAAGAGTCAAATTTTTAAGGATCCATTATTTAATCTTATATAAAATAAAAAAAAAAATTCGATTTGTTGTTTTTGAATAGAAGAATATTTTTTCCAATTAAATAAACTTAAAATTAAAAAAAATTTGATGGACAACAATGAACTTTTATAATTTTTAGAAAACATGATGCTTTAATATCATTTTAATTTAATTTTATATCAGACGCGCGATACTTAAAGTGTTGATAATAAAGTTTTATGTATGTTTATAAAGATTTATTTAAAAAGAAAAAAAAATATTTTGTATGTGTTTATTAATTAATATGAATTTAAGATAATTTAAAATATTTTGGTATATTTAAAACAAATATGTAATCATGATTTTTATTATGTTAACACAATAAAAATTCAAACTTTTATATTTGCGTATACTGTTTCCGTAAGTGTTGATATTGAATATCAACTATTTTCATTTCTATATTAGTTTCAATACATAAAACATTTAAATAATTTAATATATTGAAACAAATTTGAGGTTAACCTGAGAAATTTACACAAACTTGTAAGCCAATATACTCACCGAGAATTTTCACGACTCTTTTTGAGGCCACCAGAAAATCGTCAGTCTGTATTTCATCGTTAATCGGTTCTGGAAACATTGGCAGATACATTTTGTCTTGACTTATGAACTTTAACGTTTCTGTCGGAATTCACATATAATTCTCTGGGATAAGTGCGGGGAAAAACAAGTGCAACAGAAATAAACATTTGTCGGTACAATATATATACGTAATTTAATCACGCGGACTCATCATACATCTGTAACTACATATACATCTATACCTTCATTGACCTTGTGATTTCATAATGCTATAAGAGCTCGAGTTTCTTTCGAGTATATATAATTACAAGTTTAGTGATCCTTTCTGCAAGACTCGTGTGGTTTTCATGCTTTTGTACTAATATTGGGGTTAATGAAAAAAAAGAACTTCAATATTTCCACACGCGCTTGCATAGACTATTTGTATGCAATTAATTAATTATTATTTGTATGCAACTTGAAAAATTTTGTAAGAGAATCATCTTAGGAATTTTTCATTCATATTTTCTATCTAAATTTAAAAAAGTGAAAGTTGCATAGAAAATCTTTTGTTCTATATAAATTTTCACTCTTAATGATTAAGATAAAATAATATAAAATTAATTAATTCCCTCATAAATATATAACATTTTTATAAATTCCACGTAAATGATTTATAAATATTAACAGATGATAACTTCATAAAATTCTAATTTTTGTCATTTTAAAATCAAAGTACTAGATATATTATTTATACCTTTCACTAAACAATAAATTTATTTACATTACCTTTTAAGTATCGTGCACGCAAAGCATTTTATTTTACAGAATAATTGCGTATATAGAAAAAGTTTCATAAAAAGGGACGCTTGGCCTAAAATACTTACAACTTTTCTTAGCGGGATTCTAAAACGATGCGGGGGGTGCGAGAAGACGCGAGCGCTTTGGTCCGTTCCTTGTCAGTTCTACGAGGTAGCTTTACTAAAGTAGATCTATATTGTGACATTCACGTTCTCAATATTAGTATACAAAGTTATTTACAGTTTGCAAATTTTTATATATCAAAATGGATGTAAGTGCCTGGAATTTATAATCGAAAAATTTCACTATTAATAATTAAATTATACAAAGTGAAATTTAGTTGAAAATTAAAAAAGGAAATATAAAAATGGTAAAAAAAAGTGGTCCAGTAATTAAAAAAGAGGCAAATGATCGAACGCACGGGAGTGGTGGTGTTCCTTGTTGTTGTTGTTTTCGATGTTGCACATGTATCCACGTTGAATTTCTTAAGACATTACCAGGAGTCATCAAAGTAATAGAAGCGGTAAATTATTCTTAAATTATTATAATTTCTAAAGAATTTTTTTTTAATTTTCATTGTTTTATTTATAAAAATTTAAAATTTATAATGATGTTTTATTCATAAATAATAACGCTTTTATTATTCTCATAAGTTTTTTAAACTTTTATTTAATATTTAATTAACATTGTGTAAAAATATTGATATACTTATTATTTGTATTTAAATTTGATAATAAACTTGAATTTTATGTAAATAATTTATATTTTTATAATTGATGCAATAAAAGCACTATTTCAGAATTTAATTTGTAATATATTTTTTTATAGTTAATCAACTTTGTAATTCAAGGATTATTAATTAAATATGGC